>JAOEGS010010528.1:202757-257886 GCA_025447755.1 Corythornis vintsioides
CCTAGAGACTGGACTTGGACCAACAACCTCATCCTTTTCCTGCAAGGATAAGAGACTCAAATTCCACCTTCCTTCCTGCTGTTCCTTTTGTTTCACATTCAGTCACCAGGTTTTCATGTGGACACTCATTTCTCCCTCCAGAGCTTGAAGGGGTGAAGCTCAGATGGCTAAGGGATGCATCCATGTTCCTCTGCAGGAGCAGCTCTGAAGTCACAAGGTCCAATCATGGCCCTTCGTGGTGCCCAGATAGTTCTATTAATATTTGTTCAAAGTTCATTTGCGTGCTGCACAAACATTTTTATCACCTCTGCTCAATACAAACAATACTGAAGAGAGAGCTCCATTGCACTGAAGAGATAAGAAATACAATGTAAGAAGGTAAAGTGAGACATTTTTAGCCTTAAAGAAAAATACTTGCTTTCAGTTCTGGACAAGAACATTCTCATCTTTGGAGGTCCCTTCCAACTGCTAACATTCTGTGACTCCTCTGTATGTTGCCTTTAGTATTTAGTATATAGATAAATTGGTTGTGCATATTCATTATTAGCAGAATATGCTGCTGGCCTGAAACTAAGATATATTTACAGTGTGTTATTTTCCAGGAAGAGTTTCTATTTCTTGTGTTTAGAGATGTCAGAAGTAAACACACAGTAACAGAACTTGATCTGAAAGAATGGCTCAGTGTCATGAGAAATAAACAGTGTCTATATAATTCTTTAAAAGATTATTTTCTCTTAAGTAGTGTATTTTAAGGGTAAACTGCAGTCTTAGTTCCCACTGATGTTTCAGGATGTTTTTTCTGAAGCTAGCAAAATAATGATCATTTTAGTCCCAGGCCTTAAATGGTTTTAAGCACCCACTAGTTTAATGGGAGTGTAACATTAAAATACCCAACTCTGTATTAATCAGAGATGTCAGAAGGCTGGTGCTAGCAGATTCCCCAGGTGATAACAGACTGTATTCTCTCACGGATGTATGAAGGTGTTCTAGTTTCCACACACATTAAACTCACAGTGTGCAAAAAACCAGAGAGCATTTTACAGCTTCCTCCCCTCCGCCTTCTCATTTCCTGCACAGAAAATCCAGAGAATCTCTCTCACAGTTCTGCTGTGACCCAAATATTGTGAAACAGCCCCTTCCTCTGATAAAGACATCCAAATGCTCTCTAAAAAAATTCCTATGTTCGATTTCTTAATTGGGAATGTTAAATTATGAAGCCTTGGGGGCCAATTATTCTCTGTGAGAGCTTGAATCTGCAGTGAACTGATCTGCAAGGGACAACTTTTGAGACATTGACATAAAAGCACAATGTATTTCCAGAGACCTTCTCATCTTTTTTGCCTTGTCCCACCCTTCTGCCTTTTCCCTCAGCCCTGATGCATTCACACAACTGCATTCATGGAAGAAGCCAGCCAGGCAGTGTGATGGAGAGGTCAAAAGAGACAAGGTGCTCTCCAAGCTCAAGCTAAACTCTCTTCTCCCATCAAGTTTGAAAGAACGTTTTCAATATTCTCTTCATCATTATGCTGTCTATTAAGCACAGATTTATGTGAGAGCAGCACCTGGCCTTGATTTTTACATATAGATAGATATATAGAATGTATTGACTTGGGTTGTCATCTTGTTTATCAGCAGGAGAGGGTTCAGACCTGCTCAGGATCAGATGCAAGTCTCCAAGGAAAGCACACTGCTGCAGGAATGCACTTTACACTTCCAGTACATCAAAAATCCCATTAGCATTTTAACACTTTGAGATCCAGTGGAGCAATCCTGGCTGGTTTTCATTCTAGGATGACTCCTGACTCCATTCCTCCTGATAAAGGATTTCTCTGCATAAATGACAACACTCTGAATTGCCTGTGCCCCCTTGTCACATTGCTATAACATTAGCAGAAAGCCCAGCTAACACCACATTTTTTTACTGCCATTCTTTGATTTTCCTAAATGATGGATAAGTGGAACAAAGAAGCCATTTGGAATCTTCATCTGCATTAAAAACTTCATTGAAAAATATGACTAAAAGCAGCCTGGAATCAAAGCTCTTTGGCTGTGTCAGAGATGTCCATTGGCATCATTTAATACATCAGCAGCTTCAAACTAGATAGATCCTATGATCTCTATTAACCCATGGATATCAGCTGTGAAATTCCTTCTGGGCAGAAGTCCAGTGTGTTCCAGATGAATAAATTTACCTTCTTTGTGATTCAGCTCCTGTACAGGGTGATCAAAACTGGATATTCACCTTCCTTATGGTCTAACCCAAAACCTTCACAAGCCCAAACCTTGTCATTGCCTTCATTTGGGGCTTTTAAATGGGATTTTATCAATGATTGGTTTATATGTAATGTGAATAGATTTGTATACAATTAACAAGATCAGGTTTTTTTCCAAAATCTTTATTAACCATCACAAATAGTTGATTATCATTTTTCCTTGTCTATTTTTAGCCTGGTAATCTTAACAAATTCACTCTGAAAGGGGGAATTCCTCACTTCACTTTTGACTGAAGAGCTTAAAAAAGCTAAAAATGTAATCTCAGAACTGCAAAATTTCACAGTGTTGGATCCGGAAAGAAGGCCCTTGACAAGGACATTGAAAAGCTGCTTTTTGAGAGCATTCTTGAATATTTAAAAATAACTGGATGAGTTTAGGTCTAAATCAATAGGAAAGATTAGTTTCTCTTGAGCCAGGCATTTTGCTAGAAGAATCATGCTGCTGTTGAAGCCTCCTCATGCACCTCTCTTGATGTGGGCTGTGTCTGATGCATTATTCTGTGTCTGGATCCTGTTAACAGACTCACAGTCTACCACAAGGATGGTACTTTTATAGTGGGGACCATTAGAGTGTAGGAAGATATCAATAAACTAATTTAACTTTGTGACAGCCCCTAATCTCCAGCAATAACTCCAGGGTGAAGCCTTTTTAAGAGGAAGCAGATTTTGAAGGGCCCAGTATCAATAACTGGAATCAGATTTTTGGAAGGGCTCAAATTCTATTTAGGCAACTAAATGAAGGCCATGCTTTTAAAAGGGCTCACTTTATTAAAGTAAATTTTTGGTGTATTGGTTTCTTGGGAAAATGGAGCCATCTCTTCTGGTTTCCAGAAGGCCACTCAGCTGCTTTGATGATCTCCACGTGTGCATAGCCCTAAACATTTTTATTCTCCTGTAGTAATCTGCATCATCATCTAGCCAGGTTTTGGGGGGAGTTTTGCATTTATTTAGTAATTTTATATAGAAGTAACAAATATCAGAGGTTGATTTTCCTTTATTTGTTGCACATGGAGACTTTTCATTGCACATGGAGACACGGAGATGCCGCCAGCATTTTGGCAACAGGATGAAATCAAATTGCAGTCGTTCCAACATTACCAGAACTGATAGCAGTGACATTCCCATCAATTTAAATCTTGAAAAGAGAAGATGTCCAGATGTTTTGGACAGAACAGATCATGAACATTCTACAAAGTGCAAAGTAATGATGAGACAAGTTGAAATGTGCAGAAAGCACATGTATGTAAGCTTGATACACATTGTGGTTTGTTGTTTGGTTTTTGTTTGGGGTTTTTGTTTGGGTTTTTTTCTTGTTTGGGGTTGGTTTTGCTTGTTTTATTTTTGTTGTTGTGGTGGTTGTTTGTTTGTTACCTCTTTTGGGGGGGGTGTTTTTTGGTATTTCTAGAAAAAAAAATCTCATTTTTCTCCCTCCCTCACCTATGTGTGTGGTCATTAATAAGAGGATCATTGTTGTTCCATAGCTATCAGCATATAGTCAGGTTGGACAATATTAGTCTGCTCTACAGGTTGGCTTAACCACTGCTCCAGACCCTTCTAAAGCAAGCTGCTGCTGAGCTCTTGCCTCATGGACATGACATAACACATCTGCAACTAAACCCACAGGGCCTGCATTTGGGATGCCCCGGGTTTCCTTCTCCTTAGCAGCATTGTGGGTGGGATGTCTGTTTTCTTTCTGGAGCAAAAGCATTTTAAATTGTAATCCATTGCAATTTTGGGCTATTAAGGTCACTGTACCTTAATGGTGAAACTGAGGCTGACTGAGTGCAACCAAAGGAGATCTTCCCTTGTTATGATATATATTAGTCCACTAATCTTTTCAGTCTTTAATCCACAATACTGGATTAAAAGACCAAAAATAGTCCCTACTGTTGTGAAAGGACAGTTTCTGGTTTGTTTGGTTTTTTTTAAAATTAAAATTCCAGCTGGGAGTTGAATGACTGTTACATCATAACAAAGAGAATCCTTCCTCGTGTGATGCCTCTGCAGCAGAGAGCTTTTCCACACTTCATTTTTCAGTTAACTGGCACATTCTGCTTTTGAAATGGTTTTTGTTTGGTTTATTCTAGAGAATATATATTTTTTTAACTGATATCAGGTTATTTTGTGCATCCGTGTTTTCTCTTCTCAGTTCCTCTTAATTAAACAAATATTTTAAAGCTGTGTTTGTCCAGCCAAACTCTTATTTCAATTATTAGTGCTTCCTTAAGTATAAACACTTGTGTAGAGCACAGATGAATGGGGTATAACTGGAAATTATATCACTGAAAATGGTATTCTGCTTTCTCTACATCAACATGTCATAATACAATGATGGCACAGAAGAAGTGAATACCCTGTATATTCCAGCTGCTATGATTTTGTTTCCTCTCACTTTTATTCTCTAGCATAAACCAAACATAACGTGTAAATTACTATCCCTTCTGTGTGACAAATGATATCTAGCTGTAAAAAAAAAAAATACATTTCTCTCTATAATATATATATAAAAACTATTTGCACCCCGTATTCACATGGCAAAAATCCACTCAGCTTACTCTTGCAAAATTATCATCTCTTTCAACAGGATTAGTGAGAATATGGCAAAGAAAATATATCTCACTTCTCTGTTCACCTTGAAATAGTGGAAAATTTCACTGTGATTTGTGTCACATGAAAACCAGCATAAAGAGCTGCACATAGTCCTGGTGTATCAGGAGCTATCTGATGCTAGACATACTGATAATCTGAAATTGATGCTTTCTGTCAATCAAGCAGCACAAACTAATTTATTCTTTGTACCAGTTTAGTGTCAGAGAAGTACAGTGGAAATTCCAGCAGGAAAAGACTTCAGGACAGTGCAATGCCTCTGTTTTCCTCAACTGTTTTTGATGGACATATACATTTTACTCTTTAAGGGATTGCATATGGACATACCTACAGAGTTCTTTTTTTTTTTTTTTTCTCATCTGGAAACTTAAACCCTAGATGTCCAGCTTACATTTTTAATACAAAACGACTAGAAAAAAATAATAATAAGGAAAAAAGAGCTTTTGGGGGTAACTTTTTGTCAGCTGGCAGTGATACAGTAAATAATTTTTCTTTCAGTAAAGAGAAAAACAAAGGCCACAGGAGTGGTGGTGCCTGAGGCAGGGCCCATCTAACCCTTCCAGAGTATTCTGTCTCAAGCAATGACCCCAGGTGCACACCAAAGAAGAAGTGAGAACAAGCCAAGCAGATCTGATACTTCCTCCTAAGAATCTCTCACTTTCTGAGCATTTTCTTTTAAGGGAATTTTCTGAGCCACCTGGGGGCTGAGTTCAGTAACATCCCACTTCTGTCTCACGTGCTTTCCCACTCCTCTGAGTCCACATAAGCATCCTGCTCTGACTCTGCTTCCTGCATTTGGTTCATCTGGGCAAGGAATTCCAGGGCCCAACAGTCCATTTCAAACCCCCCACACTTTGTTTCTCACAAACCTGTGTGCCATGTTTCTCTAAATTAATAATAGAGGCTCTCTTGTTCAGTTGGTACAAGAGAGGTTTGTTCTTTTTTTTCCCCACATTGTTTGAGTGCTTTGTTTGCATTTCAAAGTCTGAGTCTTTCTGCCTTTTTTGTGTGTACAGTTGAAGACTGAAAATTTGCCTACACAGGAGAATTGTTCTGATGCACTCAAAAGAATGTGAATTACTTTTTGGAAGAGATACTAAAAATTTCCAGGATGATTGCTAGTGGGAAGGACAAAAATCTGCAAAACAACAATGACAGCAAATACTCCAGCTGAGGCACAAATTTTTATTTACACAATTTAGAAAGAGACAAACCCTGTGAAACATCCCCAAGGAGCCCCATCCCATTTTGGTGTGTAACAGCATCAAGCTCTGATTCAGCTCTCTAACTAGGAGATATTTTACCATGCTTCTCATACGCCTGAGGTAGGAGAAAAGAAAGCAATAGGTTGTCACTCAGCATTTTGATGAGAACACTGATATAAAGAAAGAAAAAAAAAATGCATTTTACACTCAACATTCTGTATAACATCAGTCATTTATTTCCAGTTCTATGGAGAGCTGCTGTGAGGATAATTCATGGGCAGCAGCTCCAAGCTATCTGCATGAGGAACAGTTTTTGATCCACTTTCAAGGAAACTCGAGTTGAAATAATGGCACCATTTACCCAGTGCAAAGGGAAAGCAGGATTTTGCTGATTAGGGGGTAACAATGAACTGCAGTTTGAACCCTGGGAAATTATTGATTATTATGACATGCCATTTTTTCCCCTCGGAAATTTTCAGAAATATATTTTCAATGACATTTCATCTCTCATAGGTCCTTTTTTCTCTTCTTAGTCTTCTTTTTGACTGTGTCTCAATCCATCCATTCAAACCTACATGTTAGTGCTAGCATGTGCAAACAAGCTGTCTGTCAGCTGGAATAATTTAGTAATAAAATCTGTCTACTGAGCCCTTATTTTCCAACCTGCAATCTAGGCAACTTTGAGGGGAAAAGGGCAGAGGAGAGATTCAATGTAAATACAAAAAGACAGAGATAGAACTCTGCAGACTGCAAATGAGCAGAGGCAGGACACAGGAAGATGCAAACCCAGTGTGGGTATAGAGAGATACAAAATGTTTCTACCTCCTTCCTACCATTCCTGTAACAGACACAGAAACACACAAATGTATTTATTTATGTTACCACATCCTACCTTCTTCTGATTTTTGGAAACATTTAGGTTGCATTGTTGCCAAAGTGTCTGGGTAAGAACAATAAACACTTGTGTTGCAGACTCTGTAGTAGGATTGGAAAAAAAACCCCACAGAATTAGGGGACATTGTCTCATAATTTATATTTTCACTACAAATTTATGCAAGGGAGCTTCAAAACTAAACTCTGTAGGTGACTGCAAACAAAGAGAGAAACAAACAGTGTGTTGTGTGAAAAAAAAACAAATTTAGGAAAACCTGGCTTCTGAAATTTTACTCTAAAGTCTGTGTATTAGTGGAAACTGATAACTGCTTCTGGCTTAATTATGGCAAGTAATTATTCCACAATAGTTGCTGGTAGAAATGTCTCATAAGCTGCCTGTGTGGAAATTCCTTGGGAAGATGAGACTGAGTGAAGCAAATAGTATTTAGACAGTGGGTTTGCAACGGTCAAGTCTTCCTTCCTCAAAAGGGCTTTGAAAAATAGCTACTTGCTCTGATAACTCACTAGAGAAGGAAGTGGTTGTAATTTGCTTTGAAATGTGAGGAGAAATTAGGTTGTGAACTTCCTTATAGGTCTCAAGCAGGAAGTGATTCCTGTTTGTTGAGTATTACAAGCAGGAAATAATAACATTGAGGCCACAATTGCCAAAGAAGTTGATAGAGGAATTCTCCTTGGCTTTGTTTTTGAGCTGATTCTGAAATACAGACAGAAGAATCCAGACACTTTTTCTTTAGGAAAGACACTTTTTAAATTGCTTTTTGATCCCCCAAATCAAAAAGTGGTAGAGTGGTGATACAGCAGCTGGGTAAAAAGAGAAGGCATTTGACAGGAGAGCAGAATGACTCCAAGAAAACTCCTTCAGAATGAACACAGTTGATTGCACTTACAGACTGGGGTGGTATTGATGCAAATATAGAAAGGACTTGAGAAGTTGTGCTTGTTACAGCAATAATGGAATTCTTCAGAGAAAAACTCATAAGGCATCCGATGGAAAATTCTATCAGGGATGAACTCTCTAAGTTATTACCCAGATATTCAGACAGGAGTAAATTTGTAATCAGAAACCCTTGTAAATGGTGCTTTGGAGTCAGGAATGCTAAAGCAGCTTGCCAGGAGATTGGAAAAGCTGGTACTCGGATTTAATGACCATGTATATGCCTGAACACAAACAATGATAATGCTGGGTCCCTGTCCAGATGGCCTGAATCAGAAACAAACTGCAAACACCACCCTAAGCAGCAGAGCAAAGTCATGGGCTGCTGGTGGGAACATCCACGCTCAGGAAGAGGTGGCAGACATCTTTCCTCCAGTCATTTCCAGAGGAAGGATGAGTGCCTGCGTCACCCACAGGACCTGGATGCAGAGGAGGAAAAACAGGTGTCCGAGCTGCTAAAAGCCTCCCAGCAAGAGGATGCTGGTAGCACATGTCAGTGGAACATGATGTCCCTTCAAAGTGACAAATCTTGACATTTAATGGTGAATAAATATACATGAAGCACTGTGTAAGTTGTTTGTATCCAAAATACATCAGCATGAGCAGTTACATGTTGTACACAGCAAGGGAAGGTTGTTTTAATGGTTTACCCAGTTGTCTGAGAATTGCTCTGCACAAGTAATAATTTTTTTTTTCCCACTTGCCTAACGTGTTTAATCACAATGTACAGAAAAAGAGATTAGTTTTGAGATAAAGTGGTTGCTTTACAGAGGCAGAGTGAAGCAATCCTAACGTGCTTGTGTAGCATCATGACTGGTGACAGTCATTTGGCTCTTCCTGGGCTCTAACAAGGCAATCAGCAGGTGCTGGAATGAAGAGCATGGGGCACTCGTCGATGTTTCAGAGAACAAATCTTGACCAGAGTCACCGTCAGGAAAGAATCTGGAATCTAGAATGATTCAGCAGCTTTGTGAGATTTTAAGGAACAACCAAACGTACAGATTGCCCCAAATCTGCTGTAATGAGAGTTGCATCTGATTCAGATTCCCCAGTTTCAGTAGCTATGTTTGTGATGCAGCACTAAAGGAACAGAAATAAATAAGTTCCATATTTCTTGATAGAACACTGGATGAGAGTACAAAATGTTTCTTAGTGCTGCTCATGCTCTGGCATAAGTTAATTAGGGCAAGAAAAAAATCTACTTGCTCTGAAGAGGAATAAGGGATTTGAACCATGTAGAATAGGTAGAAACCAAGTTAAAAGTCTTTATATTTTATTGGATTTCAGTTCAAGTTTTAAAGTCGTTACAGAATAAAAGGCCATGAAACAAGAGCATATGGAAACTGTTTATAGGGCGTCTGCCTTGATTCTGGAAGTTCAGAAAAAAAACCCAACCCAGGGCTGTCCCTGTTCATTAGTCATTTGATGAAGTGCCATGGACATAGCAGCACAGCCAGGCTGCACCCAGAAACAGAGGGTTGATGACTATAGAATAAGATTATACAATCATGGAATCATTTTTGTTGGAAGAGACCTTTAAGATCTTCCAAGTCCAGTCATTACCCCAGCACTGCCAGGTCACCACTAAACCGTGTCCCTCAGCCTCACATCTCCACAGCTTTGAAACCTCTCCAGGGATGAGACTCCAACACTGCTGGAAGAAATCGTTCCCATGTCCAACCTAAACCTCCCCAGGGGCAACTTGAGGCCCTTTCCTCTTTTCCTGTTGCTTGTTCCTTGGCCCCACCTGGCTCCAACCTCCTTTGAGAGAGCTGTGGAGAGCAAGAACATCTCCCCTGATCCTCCTTTGCTCCAGACTGAATAGCCTGGTGTAATAAGATCACGTGTAATGAGTTATTTCTCCTCTGTGGTAAATGTCCGTGTGCATTTTCCCCATCAGCAAATAAAACTTCATTTAGTTAATTAGCTTGCTTTCCTCCTCGTGAAATAAACCATATTACACATGCTTACACAGAAAGGCTTATGAATATGTGGATATATTGGGGTAGAGGAACTGCTAATAAACATCCATTTCCCATATGCAAAAATGTGTAGCCATGGGAATAACATTTATTGAAGAAAATATTATTAGGACTCTTTTTTTTTTTTATTATTGTTATTGAGCACATATACTGTGTTTTTACTCCCAGGCTTTATAAGGTGCTTTTCTGAATCTATGGATATACTGTATGAATTGCTGTCTGAGGGGATGTATTTATGCCATAGGCAGATGTTTCTGTGTCCAGAGACTTGTGAACATTTTGGGTGTACTATAAATGATTGTGAACAGTTCTATTATTTCACAGAATACCCCATCGTTGGTGTGCTACCCAACAGCATCATAAATGCTTTTTATATACGTGCTGGTTGCATTAATATTTGTAATAGTCTGGTAAATTAAAGACTGTGGTCTTTAGTGTCTTTTTAGATGACAGTGGGTCAGGACAGCGAGACCACTCTTCTCCCGTGGTTGTTGCTTGTCCAGCGGGTACCGCGCGATGTTCGGTGGTTCAGCGAGGCCTCGGGCAGCAGCTGCTGGATCTCTGAGCTGCGGGAAGGGGAAAGGTTTGTGCAGGAGAGCGCCTGGGCTACACCTTTGTTTGTTGTGGTGGTGGAACGACGCGTCTCGCAGCAGGTACAGGAAGCGCCGCTTTGCAGGCGGCACAGAGCAGCTGGGTAGGGGTTGGCTCTGCTCCTGCCCATGGTGCCGCTTGTGGCACAGTGTGGGAGCTGGAGCGAGTGAAGGTACAAGGGAGGCGGTGCTGGAGGGACACCAGGGCTTGTGGCTGCCAGGTCCCTGCCCAGGCCTAGGGAATGCTGAGGGCAGGAGCACCGCTGGGTGCTGGCCCGATTTGGAGGGCAGCGACAGTTTCCATGGCCAACACTGAGGAAAACTGTCTGTGTGTGTGAAGGGAAGCAGCTGCTGTGTATGAGGCAGAGAGAAGGGAGCCGGCTGCCCTCCGTGTGCGTGTGAGGGAAGCCTGCGTGGGCGTGAGAGAGAAAGGAGCCGGTGTTGTGTGTGAGGGGAGCCGGTGCCTTGTTTCGGGGGGATCGAGCGAGAGGAGCCGCTGCGGGGGGGAGAGCCAACGCGTGCGTGTGTGCAAGGGAAGCCGCTGTGGGTGTGACCGAGGGGGCCGCTGACGAGAGGCGGCAGGTGCTGACGCCCCCCCACCCCCCCCGCCGCGCTCCGCTCCCGGAGCTGCCCCGGCGGGGGGCGGCCCCGCCCCGGGTCTGCCCCGCCCCGCCCCGCCGGCGGCCGGGGGCTCGCTCACCCCGCGGGCGGAGCAGCCGGAGCGGGGCCCGGGATCCACCTCCCGCTCCCTACGCGCCGCTCCGACGTCAGGCGCGGGAGCGGGAGGCAGCGCCCAGCGCCGCCGTTGCCAGAGACTCGGCGGCCGCCGGACGGGGCGGACGTCGGGGCGGCGACTCCCGGCGCGGCCCGGCCCGGCTCCCGGCAGGGGAGGGGAGTGGAGAGGAGGGCGCTATGGCCGACGTGTTCCCGGGCTCCGAGCCCGGCGCGGCCCCGGACGCGGCGCGGCGCTTCGCTCGCAAGGGAGCCCTGAGACAGAAGAACGTACACGAGGTGAAGGAGCACAAATTCATCGCGCGCTTCTTCAAGCAGCCCACATTCTGCAGCCACTGCACCGACTTCATCTGGTGAGACACCCCGGGAGCGCCTTTCCCCCCCATCCCCCCCCAACCTAAACCCACCGGCGGCCCCTCGCCGCCGCCCGGGCCGGCTCAGCTGGAGGGGATTCCCCGTTCCGAGAGCAGCCGCCGCTGCCGCCGTGCCCGGGCTGCGCTGAGCGGTCGCCCCTCCCCTCCCAGCCGGTTCCCCGGCGCCGCCGTTCCCGCAGGGTCAGGCAGGTGAGCCCCGGGGGGGCAGAGCCGTGTTGCTTCGCTACCCCCGGCTCCTTCGCATCCTCCTCCGGGGCAGCTGTTTGCGGCCGCTGGTCCCGAGTTTGGGGCACAGCCCGGTCTCGGGGCGGGGGAAGCCCCTGAACTTGCCGGTTCTTGGTGTGTATGTTGGGGGGGAGGCAGCGCTGGCCATAGCCGCAGAGATCAGCAGGGTCCACGGACCCACGCCGGGGGCATCGCTTCCTAAATCACCCGCTTCTGTATTTCCTCACCTTTTGTCCCCCTGCCCCACCCCGGGACCTGGACCCCACCCCGGGACCTGGACCTCACCCCCGAAGCGCAGGGGAGCTCGGTCGGCGCTGCAGCCGCCGCGGGGGAAGCCGAGGGGTTTGTGTTTCGGGCTGTGGCTGTTGCTGTGTGTGGCACAACTTCTGGAGCTCTGCCTTTAACTTTGTGCTCGGTGCCTGCTTTATTTCCTCCTGCTGCAGAGAGAGGGCAGGGACGTCGGGAGTTGCTCAGTGACACTGCTGCTACATTACACGGTTAGGAAAGGGAGAGGTATTTTTTTTAGGAGAGGCTTAAGAGAGAGAAGGAAGTGAGGAAAACTTCTTACCAACACCCTCAGTACTAAACTGTTGGGGTGGGGGGGGAAATAATAGACACCTCTGAGTTCCTGCCGTGCCTTCTTCTGGGCAGGGATGGCAGCTCCTCCGCAGGCCGAGCCTCCCGGGGCTCTGCATCTGCCGGGCTCGGTGCTGCCCGGTCCTTTCCCGCTGCTCCTGCCCTGAGCCCGGGGCGTGCGGGGGCTGCTCCTGCCCTGCGCCCGCAGCCAGCTGAGGCGAGAGGAGCGGCTCCGAGCCCTTCCCGCTAGCCGAGACTTCTGCCCAACACGAACATCTTGGGCTGTTTTCATCCCGTTTCACCTGGGATGAGGCGCAGCTTCAGCCGCTGCTCCGCCGCTCAAGTTTTCTCTGCGGGTTTTGCTGCTGGAAATGAGAGCTGTCGATTTACTTTAGGCGAAGTTGTAAAAGATCTCGAGGGGTCTGCGCCAGGCTGGCTCCGTGTCTGTGGCAGGTGTCTTGCTCTTTTCTCGTGTGTTCATGCGTCTGGGCACAGACCTTTGCCTTTCTTCTTGAGTTTTCCTCGGCTTGCACGCTGAAGGACACGACTGACTGCTCTAGAAATTGTTGAAATACATTTGCAGAATAAGAAGGGAAGGAAAACTGAGGTGATAGACTGCAGAAGAAACAAGGCAACGTTTTGGGTGTTTGCTGTGCTTTTGTTTTGGCTTTTAATTATATTTTTTTCCTATTTCAAAATAAATGGTGAAGTTCTCTATTGTAAAAGTGAGAGACCTTCAGAAGCTGCCTCCAAATTAATCTAAACCAGAGTGAATTGGGAGGTGTGAAAAAATGCTCCAGGGCTGTTGCTGGATTGTGTTTGTGCACATAAGCAGCACAATGAAAAAACCAAAGTAGAATGCTGTCAGGAGATGACAGGATGGATCTGAAAGTGAAAGGCTGTCCTGACAGGTGGCAAGAGTAGCTGTGCTCTTGTCTCCTCTTGCTACTGAGTCTGAGAAAGCTCTTAACATTCATCAGATGAGCATCTGACAACTCAAAAACTTTTCCTTATTTGAATATAGGCAACTCCTTAAGCACCGAACACCATAAAAATGTGCTTCATCTCTTTCCAAAATGACACGTGGCAATTAGCATACGTTTTAAGGCATAAAGAATAGTAAATGCAGCTTTTAATGAGCTATGCAAATAGTTTGTGGCATTTGTTTTTTCTTTTTTTTTTTCTTAGATTACGCTTGACTAGGTAGTATTTACTAAACTAGTTTAGTGCCTCGCATCTCCTTAAACATTTGTGACCCTTCTGGTTTGTTTCTGAAGTGTTGATATTTTGGAAGGACTTTCTACTTAAATACATTGTAGCTGAGGTTGGGCAGCAGCCGGTAGCTGGTCTGTGTGTGACAGCAGCTCCACCCCTGGAGAATGGCCCTGCTTTTGCAGCAGATCATTCAGGAATGGTTTTTTCTACAAGTAAGATTGTTTAAAAGGATGAAAAATTATCTAAAGTCTGTTTCATGTTCTTAGTCTTAGCTCTTTTTACTTTGGTGAGGACAGGAGATAGCAGCAGAGGGACAGCCCAGCCCAGTCAAGCCTGCTGCCAAGTAAACTATTGGAAATTATTTCTGGTTTTCTGAGCCTAGGCCTGTGGAGAATTTAGTGTAGAAATGCATGGCAGTGCTCAGAGCTGTGTAATTTCAGCTTCCATCTGAAGGAATGGTGTGTTAAAGGGTTGGTCCCTCCTCTAACTAAATAAATAAGGGCCGGGGAATTGTTGATAAATTTATTTTCAAACCACTTCCACAGAGTTGATAATTAAACCTCACGTTGTTAATTGTCTCCAGCCTACTGGCTGACTTCTCCAGTTGATGGCTGCTGTTCATTTCTCTTTTGAGTGTGAGCAGCTCCAGCTCTCCAGGTGAAAAACATTCTGCAGAGAGGGGCAATGCAGAGAAATGCTCTCTGGGGGGGATCCTCAAAGCCTTTATTTGTGTGGAAAGAGAACTTTAAATGTTTAAAGATAAATAAAAAGCAGTGCAGTTTGTCAGAGGTATCATATATGTTGGAACTCTGGATGCCACATACCACCCTTGAGTGTCCCTGTGTTCAGGGGTGAAGTATTACATACACATTTAAATTTTCTTATGAAAATTAAGCTGTAAGAACAACCAGGAGGAAACCAATGGGCTTGTTGCTCTTTATTTTGGAATAAGCAAAACTTTTAGTCTGCTTCTTTTCCATACAACAGATGAGTGGTATCTAGCAGAGGCACATAAAAGCATCAGTATCCTAAAATTTGGATGAAAAACTATGTCTGGTTTGTTTTACACACCTTTGCCAGGCCTTGGAATTTACATTGCTGTTGAATATACACGTGGCATTGCATGAGTTGAAATTCTATGTGGTAATCCTAGAGGGTGATAATTGTAGATCCAAAATAGCTTGTAAAATAATAATAATAAAAAAATTGTTGCTAGAAGCTGAAATTACATAGCTGGTGAGAGCTATTGTTCTCTGCTTTGACATGGGTGGCTCTTCTGTGTTGTATATTTTAAAACCTGTTACTGTCTTGGCAAAATCTGAGGAAATTTAATCTGAAGTTATTTTTATGTTACAGATCATTGAGAAGAAGTTATAACTAAACATACTAAGACACTTCTTAATTTTTTTTTTCTCTTTTGTTTTATGCAGGGGATTTGGGAAACAAGGATTTCAGTGCCAAGGTAAGCCACAAATGCTTCATTGGCTAGAGTCCATTGTTGTACCTCATGCACCTCAATTTGAAAGTAGCCAAAACTTGCCTTCAGCAGAAGGGAAATGAGCCTGGAAAAACTAAGCAAACATCTCTATATAAATGGTAAAGGTAGACAATTATTCAATGAAATCACTATCAGTATTTATACCCTATATACTGAACAATCAAATAGTTGTTCATACTTTAATAACACAATAAATAGTTGTGTTTTATTTAAAAACTTGTCATGGTAAATGTCCAATAATCAGCATCTAGTGCAGCTTCTAACTTTTCATGGAAATAAGCTGTGCAATTGAGCTTTTGCAGGGACCATTTTTCACATCAGAAGCTCTTGGCTGTGTGGGCGTTTTGGAAAATGGATTCATTTTTTAGTCATATGGCTTCTTTTCTTAACCCAAACTCTCTGCTTTTGATTTTGATACACTGTATGCTTAGAAGGACCTTTGATTTGAACTGCCTCTTAGGACAAGCAGCATTTTTCTATCTTTTGTAATATTCAATTATTAAAAAAAAAATAAAATAAATCCACCCCTACAAAATCCCAATTTAATCAATTCCACTGACCTTGAGAAATTGGAAGCTGCTATAGTGGAAGAGAACTATGAAGAGCCATGAAAGTCACCACAAAAGATTCTGCATTCCCACATTCTGTAGTTTTGCCAAATTCTTATCATTACTTAACATTTAATCTCAAAATGACCACACCTAACTACGGTTACTTTTTTCCATGTCATATATTTGCCTAGTTAGGATGAAGCTTTTTGTTGTCTCTTTCCTCCCTAATTTTCTTCCTTCCCTCTTTACCTGCAGATGTACATTGTGTACACATTAATTAGGCTTTCGGTTGTTTTTTTAATTACATTTTAAAATGGTTATTTGCTACCATTTTAGAGCATATTTGACTACCTTTTAAATTGGGTTTACTTAGTAGTTAGTGAAATTATGGATTCTGTGGTATTTTGGTGAAAGCTGCTGTTAGTTGATACCTGAAATTAAACACCTTACAAACTGATTGGAAAAGAATGATGCCTTTTAAAGGTGTTGCAATATTTTTCTTTCTGCAAGTGGGAACTTGCAGACAGGCACAATCAAAATGTTGTGTGCCTTAAGGTAAGCTCCCAACCATTCTTTCACCATGAATCTTGCATAAACTTCCTCTGTGTCCTAAGATTTTGTAGGTCTCCTCCAGATTTTTGCTGGCCAGAGCAGTGCTATGGAGCAGCGTGTAGGCCTCAGGCACCTGTGGAATGGCATCTCCTGAATCCCACTCAGTGGTTCCTAGTTAAGGGCTTATTTAATTGTGAAATACAGAATTCTGTTGGTTTACAGGAAATAATTAGGGCTACATTTCAAATCTACAGTTGCCTAGCTGAAGTTTTGCAGGTTGCCCAGTGTTGATTGTCTCCCTTCTCCCAGTCAGGCAGCTGGTGGCTCAGATTGGATCTGAGCCACGGATCAAATTTGGTGTGGCCTTTCAATTCCAGTATTTTGGATCCCATGGCCAGAATTCCTTCTAACATCATAATTCCTGTTAGCTAGGAATAGTTTGGTCTGGTGAGAACTAACCTTTATAAAGGTAGCTAAAAATTTGAATTCAGTCTTCTCTTCCAAACCCCATGCATGAACACAACCAAGAGTAAAAGCAGTAGAGAGCTTGATTTATTTTTAAATGCTTCAGAAAGGATAATTTTTTTTAGGAATGTAAATATGTTCAAACCTGACTTTTATCTTCATCAGAGCAAGATCCTGCAGTTTATCTGATGGAGACAGTTGTATTCAGTGCTCTTCTCTGCATTCTTATACAGTCAAAATCTCTAAAAAAATCCATTTTTTTAAGTAGTTTGTAGCAAGGAGTTGGTGCACTAATCACTTTAACTAGTGGGTTGGTTTTTGCTGTCATTCATTAAATTTGATAGTGATTTAAATAAGAGTTCATATTCTCAAGATAATAGTATTGAAAAATAAAACTTCCATGATAAAGTTAAGCAGCTGAATCAGATGATTTCAATACAGTTCTCTGAAGCTTCCAGCTAAAAAGTCACCTGCTAAAACTGGAAAGTTAAAGTAATGCTCAAAATTAGTGAGAACATGAAGACTTTTTTAAAAAAAAGTGTAAAATGAGAAGGTAGGTTGGAAAAAAAACCCCCAAAACGGATTTAAGTGGCTACCTTTACAGAAAAGAATAATAAATGAAGAATAAAATGGAAATTTCACTATGACATGAAGGAAATGAAAGAAAATTATGATGATGGCTCCTAGTACAGCAATAATTCTTGGTCCATCAGAGTTTCCATTATAAGAAACTTTTTTAGCTCTGCTTTCAAAAGTCTCCTGCTAGACAGAAGTTTGATGTCAGGCAGGTTTCAGAGATGGGTGGGTTTATTATTTCCAGAGTTGATTTAAACTCCTCTGGCCTTTGTTACCAAAGGGAGGAGGAAAGGGCCATAAGGGTAAAGCATCAAACTCAGTGATGCTTCTAGTCTAAGAAGCTGCAATTATTCTATGAATATTTGGGGGTTGGAATATATGATCTTTAAGAACCCTTCCAACCCAAACCATTCCATGACTTGTATTAGTAATTCTTTAATTAAACAAAAGCCCTCACTTTGTGTTTGTGCAGTGTTAAACATTGCAGCTAACACAGAATGTTTTTATATGTTCTTAAAACTTTCTCTAAAATGTCACACAAAATGCAGTTCTAATTTATTTTTAAGAGGTGCCCTCAAAAAAAAAAAAGTTTAAATTTACATTTTGTTTAACCTAAAACTTGGTGCTATATTGATTGAAAATTTATCTTCACGTGTGTGTTATCATTCTTTTCTGGCTTCAAAGCCTGTGTTTCTGCTGTAGAGTTCAGCTTCAGCATTACATGAAAACATTTCAATGAGTTCTTTGGAACTGTAAAAAAATTTTCACTTATTCAAAAGCTTGGCAGAATTTTTTCTTTTTACTTTCTCATTTTAATGGGATCTCTCTGAATTTGCAAAAGACAATAAATTCAATTTTGCTATGGCTTTTAATGGCTTACTGCAGCAGAGGTTCAGGGTGTAATTGCATTATTACCCTGCAAATGCTTAGCAAGAGACAGTCCATGTCCAAAGCACTTTGTCTTTCCAAATGCCTGTATTCTGCTGGGGCTGGCTACTGGATGTCCCAGCAAATAGATGTTCTGAATGGCTATTGAGCTTTTCAGCTCTGAGTTGGGAAATGCTGTTTCATGGAGAGGCTGAAGAACTTTGGTGCATTATTGGAAAGTTTTTTTCAGAGGGAATGTTCAGGATCAAGAAGTAGCAGTGGAAGAGGTCAGGGCCTCTCTGGTAATGTATGAATTTGAAAATCAACTTGAAGGAGTTCAGCTGGATTAAGTGTTTCCTAAGGAATATATTTTTACTGCCTCCTGTTATTAGGAAGCTTTTTGCTGTTTGCATTTTCTCATTGATTTACTCAGACATCAACTATTCCAAAATATTGTGCTTTTGAAACAGTTCTTATGCTGCTGTTTTGGTTTTGCTCTTTTCTGTTGACTATCTTTGAGGTAGTGACAACACTATGGCAAGATTATTTGAGGAAATGATGGCTTTGTTTTGATTTTGTACACTGCCAAGCAGGATAGCAAGCTGTCTGTAATGCTGAAAGCTTTCCTCTGATGTGCACCTGGAAA
Source organism: Corythornis vintsioides (assembly GCA_025447755.1). Taxonomy (NCBI): domain Eukaryota; kingdom Metazoa; phylum Chordata; class Aves; order Coraciiformes; family Alcedinidae; genus Corythornis; species Corythornis vintsioides. The sequence continues at coordinate 221,520 of JAOEGS010010528.1, forward strand.
AACTGCCAGAGGAATGTGAAAAATGGAATAATCTAAAGCATTTTGCAGTCTGCCATAGTAGGAAAGTTTCTCTTTTAAGAAAGCAGACTTTAAATTAAGCTTTTAAATTACACTTTGGCTTTATTGTTCTCTTGATATCCCCAGCTATATTTGAGTATAACCTGTATCTGTTTCTCTCTGATTTATAAGAAATCATGTATGTTATGTATGTTGAAGAAGGTGTCTGTACATTTAGAGGTTAAGTTCAGCACCAAAGGCTCAGCAAGTTCCTCAGGTTGGAAATATTTCTAGTTACAGTAATGTGATCAACTCATGTTCCTGATCAAGGGCTTCCTTAATTCTCTCACAAATGGTCAAAATTTGTAGTTACTAACTGCAAATCCCTCTTTTACATGGTTTCTGACAAATGAGCATATTCAGCTAATCTGTGCAACAATTGCTCTTCCCACTTTTTTTTTTTTCCTATCTCCCCTCAATTTCTTTTCAGACTATTTTTGTTTTTTTTTTTTCTTTTTTGGAAAGCTGACTTTTACCTGGAGTTAGTGTGGTTAGCTCTTTGGAATAGCTTGTGACATGCTAGGGATTTTCTTGTTAGGTTTTTTCTTTTTTTACTGTCCTTGTAGACATGATGACACTGGCACATTAATCCAGCACTTCATTTCCTCTGCATTATCTTTTATCTGCTAGTTCTTGACCTGTATTATACAATAAAAAGACCAAAGAACTCACCAATCCCTCCTTTTTAAAGCATGTATTTTAATTTAAAATATGATATTAAAAGTCTCCACAGAGAGGTGACCAAGGAACTATATTTTAGTGCAATATCTGAAGATTTGAACCAGTGCAACCTCTGAACACCTGTGACCCAGTTCACATGAACAGTATTTTTTCATCCTCATTTGTGTTATGTTTATAGAGGAAGCAGCACAATTAATTCTTTCTTGTGTATGGATCAAGGCTTAGTTTGTGTCTTTGTATCCTGTTGTTTCCTCTCCCAGCATTTTTTCTTCATTTTACTCTTCATTTGTAACCAAAAAAAACCCCAAACAAGCCAAACCACAAATTAATAAAGAAAAACATATTACAATGCTGGGCTGCTTCTCATAAAAATATTTTCTGTCTTCCTTACTTGGCAATGTTATAGCCAAAGGGTGGATAAGATGCAAAGTAAGTTTCCCTTTCTATGCCAAACCTGCTTCTCTTGTATCATTGCCATTTTTTTCTGGCAAGATTGGATATTACAGACCACAGTTTGAAAAATGCATGTGTTTTTCCTTGCACTCTTCCTATTATTTATTAGCCATGTGCTCCAGTTTGCATTAACTAACCTTTCTGTAAACCTGAGATGGAGAAATCATTTCTGTGGAAGTCACTAAGAGTGTGTGACAGTTGATGCTTTTAAAAAGTGGAGTCCTCAGAGCAAAACCCAAATGCATGAACACAAAAAACCCAAACAAAAAAGAGCTAAGCAAAAAAACAAAAAAATCCACCTGGGAGCATAAATTATATGTGCACACAGACACATTCCATGATTCCTCTAGCCAGCTTTGTCCTTTCTGCTGGCCTTTTGCCCTCAGTCTAATCCATGGCCTGTGTTTGTGCTGTCTGCTTCTCAAAGGACAGTCATTTTCATGTTCTGCAGATAATCCAACACAGATTATAAGCATGCAGATAAGATGCTTGTTGTGTATCTGTCTTGTCAGCTTTTATTTATTCTTCCCCTCCTTTGACTGTCTCCTTCCTTCCCTTGGCAACACGTGTCCCCTGTTATAAGGAAATATGCTCCTGTTAATTGCCTCACCCCAGTGTAAATTGAGATTCTGTTCCCATCCCCACAGCTGAACTCCAAGAGATCTTTGAATAATGACTCCTGTTCCAAGTTTGAACTGAGAACAACATTGACAGCTACAGATGAAACTCCTCATGAGTGCAAATGGTGTTGGTTAAGATCAGGAAAGCTCCTTGGAAATGCATATCCCAGTCAGTTCTCCTTTCAGTCTGCATTGCTGGGAGGTCCTGCAGCATGCAGAGTGGCTTCCCTTGGGGTGATGCTGATCAGAGCTGAGCTACAGCAGCAGGTTTGGTGTCCTCCAGGTGCTGAAGGCTGTTTGGTTCACAGGCCACACTGCAGCTCTTTCAGCACAAATCCCCTGGCACATTGGGTGTCTAGTTAGTAACACTTTTCCTGCACAAATCTGTTCCTCTCAGAGCATTGGTGCTGTGCACCTAGAGGTTCTGCTTGCAGCAGTTGTTTGCTGGGCAGGGAAGGGGATGTGTTGTCTTTGCTCAGAGAAAGGCCAACAGGGCATCTTTTGGCAGAAGAGGGAAGATAGATGTGTCTGTGGGTGTGAGGATTCTCTGCTGCTGCAGTGATTGCACATCCCAAAAATATCTATATATCAGATGGGGATGATTCCCCATCCCTGGAGGGGTTTCCAAGCTGTGGAGCTGTGGTGCTGAGGGACATGGGGCAGTGCTGGGTTAACCCTCAGACTTGAGGATCTTAAAGTTCTCATCCAACCTAAAAGATTCTGTGATTTTTTTAGGTGCACATTCACAATTCACTCAGCACAGAGCATGACAGTAAAATAGAGAAATATGCCATTGTACTTCTGTTCTTCCAGAACATTTCCTTGGTGATACTGTGCTCATCAAAACTGGAACATAATTAAATTTTCTCTTCCAGCAAAAGTTGTTTTGTTGTTTTGTTTGTTTGGGTTTTTTTTTTTAATTTTTTTTTTCCTGTATTACATTTCAAGAGCAAACCCATCCTCACCCTTCCCACACTTCTAACATGTTAAGTTTGGGTTTGTTTACTGGAATCAGTTAAATATCCCAGCAGTGTGTTCCAGTTAAAAGAAACTGACTGTTCCAGTGCCCTGGATGTAATTCTATGGAGCTCTTCAGCTCCTAATTAAACATGTGGGAGTGATAGCTCATTCTGACAAGACAGATAAACGACTTTGAGTCTTGGGCAAGATAAAGTTTGGCATATTCTTTGTTTTCCCCTCTGCTTTGGTGTAATGCTGCACATCAACTGCTGATACCCAGCCACATATGGTGTTAATTTTACACAAGATTTTTGTGGATGGAAGCAACTTGTGTGGAATTTAATGAAGAGCTGGAAAGTCAGTTGCAGAAAGATGCAGAAAGATAGATTCCCCTGTTGGGATGCACTCATAATTATCTCTCTTATATTTGTTTTTGTGGCTTGTTTCTCTTTAGGGCAAAAGGTAAAAAAAAATAAGAAGTTATTAAATCCTCAAGGCTCAGTTCCTCAGACTTTACCTCTGCAGCAGAAAATCCAAGAGTGAGGGGCTCTCTCATGTACCAATAATAACAGGAACCACCCTGCAAGTGGTTTTAAAGTCTCAGAGCTGCTGAACATTGTAATTCTGATCTCCAGCAGTGCTTGGTGAAGTCATGTAGAGGCTGGGAGTGCTTGGGGGTTGGTTATCAGCTGTTAATTCTTCGATTGCAGCTATTTATGAACTCTGCCTTCCATAAATATGATTCATAACAGTTACCTTTCGAAGTCAGGCAGCTGAACAAGTGTGTACATAGCTTTCTGTGGATTCTGGTGGCATTTAATCTCATCTCTTAATTGTAGCTTGATGTACATGAAGTTTTTTTGTTCCTTTCTGCATTTTTTTGTTGTTGTTTTGGTATTTTCTAGTGACTTCATGTGGATTTTGCAATCACGTTATTGTCTTGATTAATTAAAATATTTTCATTAAATGAGCTTTATTAGAAGTCTGGAATACATCCCTATAAAGGTAAAAGCTTATGGGAATTATTATTTTGGTCTGTCCCCCACTCTTTATAAAAATACATTTTTATGATTTATTTAAACTGGTACAGAAACACACTTTAACTAGAAATTAATTTGTCCAGAAACACCAAAAATCCAGTCATTAGAACACTCTTAATTTGCTGCTACTTAGTTTTTAAAGGAATCTGAGGAACTCTAATTAATATTTGTCTTTTTACAACAGCCAGTCAAGCTTTAAAAAAGCATTTGCTCTTCATTTACAATCACATTTATAGGTTTTGATGCTAAGTGCCTATGAGCAACTAATTATCAACACAAACAGCTCATGGCACATTCAAGTCTTTACCTTGTCTGATAATTATCATTATTAAAATGACCCATATTCAGGAAAAAAAACCTGGATTTTTAACTAGAGTTGCAGCCATTGCCCTTTTTTCCTTTAGCTTCAGTCAAAAGTTGTGTAAAATTACTAATGTTGTATCCATTGCAAACATCTGCAGAGAGCTAAATGAAACTTGTAATTGCATTTGGAAGATGCAACTTTTATTCAAGAGCAAAACTCCATGAAGATTGTGTTTCTGAAAATTAGATATTCTTTCCTCCTCCAAATGATCCTTAAAATGATAGTGTAATGAATATGGGTGCCAGTTTAATTAACCACTTTAAAGTTTGAAATCTACATGAACCAGGCATTTAGAAATTGGAGTTCTCTAGGCTTGGGTTTGAAAACCAGTAGCAAAGTACATGACTCTGCCTACTTAGTATATGTTAAAAAAAATTAATGACTTGAAGTGGATCAAATACTGTCTTATTTAATGATTTAATGTGGGAAAAATGCAGATTACAAGGTACAGACTGAAGATAGAAATTCTCATTTGGAGGCATGTTGACCTTTATTCCCAACTTAACTCTCTTTCCAAGGCACAGATATTTCACTCATCATTTTTATTTAAAATTAATAGCATTTTTAACTCTCTGGACTGTGTGCCAAATGTGTTATTTTAGTCCCTTGGTAAAGAAAACATTATGCACAAGGATGAGCTGGAAGAATAGCTCAGCTTCTTTCAACTTCTGGGTTATTTTCTTCTTCACTCATCAGGACATGAGAATCCACTTCAAAGTTTCCTTGTCCTCAAGAAATGGATCATATTAAGATTAAAGAAAAAGGTGAATCTTTCTGTGCTGGCTAAGAGTGAAGAAAGGAACCTTATCCTGCAGAGAGCTGGTGTGAATGGTTTTGTTTGAGTGGGTTGATTTGAGTGGGTTGATTTTAGAAGTTTCTTTGTCTCCTGAGATGCTGCTGGTGGTGCTCTGCATTCTCAGGGCTTTTCTCTGCAGATCAGCTGAACCAAACTCAAAAGTGCAAAACAACCCCCCTCATAATTGCATTTATTTGCTGAAATCTGTCTCTGCAGCTCCTCTCTGCTTCTCTGCCACACTGTGTGTGGTTCCACAGCAGTTCTGAGTCTCTGGGTGACCTGCTGCCTGTTCTCAAGTACCTGGTATCTGAACTAGTTTCCCTAAGCTTTGAGCTGCAGGTTCTGGGCATCTCAGTTTTCTCCTATTCTAGAACTTTATCAAAGAATTGGATTTCAGCCTCACACTTCCCTGACTGTGTTTGCTTCAAAGGAATTATTACAATAATAATAATAATAAATAATGTTGAAATAAATACAGCAATAGATTAATGCAACAGAATTGATCAGAAGGGTGTATGTATATATATTTTTTTTTTTTCCCCCAGCTTTTCCATGGTGGCAGGTTAGTTGACTGAGTTTGTTGTGCCCTAAAATGACTGAGTTGTTTTGGATTGCTCTCACCTTGTTTGCTAACTTTTACCTCAAATGAGTGGAATTTGAGAGCATGCCAAGTGTGTCAGTTTTGAATCTTCCTTTCTTGTCATCAGCTTTTACAAATTACATCTGTTGGATGTATTTTTATGCAATGGAACTTCTCTGTTAATGTGAGCAGATGCAAACACAGCAGAAAGCAGTAACTACACTCCTGTGCATGGGTGTTTTTCAGTTCTCCTGTGTGTGTGTGTGGGCCCAGTGAGACAAATGCTGCAAGACTACAGAAAGAAAGGAGAAAACCATCATTTTGGTTGTTGTTTCAAATGTTTTCATGCTCGGATGTGGCTCAGAATTCCTTTTATTCCTGTTATTGGGAGATCCTCAGGTGTGAGCTTTTAAAACACTGCAAAGGATCAGTAAATTTGGTTGTGCAGCTTGGTAAAACTGGTTCTTGTGGTGCCTCCATTGCATTTTATAGCATGGCAAATGAACACAACCTTTTGCAACCATCTGAAGACCTAGGGGAACAAAAGTGCATGTTGTTAAATAGGAAAGATTATTCAAATTCCTTTCTTAGCCCAGTGTGTCTATATCTATGAAGATGTGTCACTGGGGAGAAAACAGTGGTGTTTTTTTCATGGGAATTTCCCTGTGTTGCTATTTCCTTGTCTAAATCCAACCTGTAAGTTGTACAAATATTACAGGGTCTTTAGTGTTAGGTTCTGACTTGCCCATGCAGTAAATCATAAGGAGGAAAAGCAGCATAGTTGCTGAAGAAAGAGGCTTTAAACCTTCCCCTTGAAGGTGAATATCTTATATCCATTGCCTTTAGAAGTTGCCATGTCCTTTGGAGCTGGTGTGGTGGTTGTGCCAGCCCTGCAGTGAGCTCTGGGCAGAGGATTCAGCTCTCCTGGATCTGCCTGCCAGCTCTGTTCCTGGGAAGGATTTTTAAGTGTTTTGTTCTGCCTCATACCCAGATGTGCTGAGAAGTCTTGCAGGCTGTAAAACTGATACCTGTCCCCCTTGACACGTGTCAAGGCATCCCAGTTTATGTCTAGGATTTCTGCAGAGCCAAAGGCTTGTGTCAGCTCCCTGACGTGGTGTAACGAGGAGCAGTTCAGTTGTCAGGTTTGTAAGTTGTGTTTGTTTAATTAAGCTCTAGACCAAAACTGTGCTGTGTGTTATTAAAGCTGGCACGGGGCCAGATCTCACTGTCACTGGAGAGTGTAAATTCATTGCATGAGAAATAGTCCAGCCTTGTGTTTTATTCAGATCTGGCTGTACACTACATTGTCATTTCAGGGTAGCAAATGTTTTACACGGTTTCTATGGGTTTGGACAGTTGATAACAAGTATCCTGAGGTCAGAGGCCCTTGGTTTCAGGGGTACTGCTGCAAGGTCATCAAGCTGGATCAAAGAATGTGAGGGGCTGGAAGGGACCTCTGGAGATCACTGAGTGCAAACCCCTGCCAGAGCAGGAACACCCAGGGCAGGCCCCAGGGGAACAGATCCAGGCAGGTCTTGAGAGTGTTTAGAGCAGGAGACTCCACAGCCTCCCTGGGCAGCCTGTTCCAGGCTCTGGCACCCTCATGGTGAAGTTTTTCCCCACGTTGAGGTGGAATTTCTTATATTTCACCTGCTGCCATCACCTCTCCTCCTATCACAGGGCACCACTGAACAGAGACTGGCCCCTTCTGCTTGACACCCATCCTTCAGATGTTTGTAAGCATTAATAAGATCCCTTCTCAGGCTTCTCTTTAATGGATATCCCTGGAAGCCTCAGAGTACTTCAGTATCTAGGACAGATGTAATAGAGCAGATATGCCTGACTTTGACTTTTTTCTCAGTATGCCTCATCCTAGTCCAAGTTTTTTTTTTTTTCTTTAGAAATAGAACAGAAAATGTAATAAGAACACTGTAAAATATTTGATAATAGACAGTTTCTATATTGGGAAGAGGGAGGACAAACCTTTGTCACCATTGCAAAGCTTTTCTGGTTTCTGTAGAAGGTCTTTGACTTCAGGTTTTTCTTTTTCCTGCCTCTGCCTTCAACTTCTCTCTGGGTCTGTGTTGTTATTGTGCAGATTTTTAATCACACAGCTCCAGTTTTTAAACAACCCAGTCAGCATAATGGGCATATCAAGTCTCAAGGCTTTTTACTGCTACTGTCATCTTAAGTGCTTTTGAATCTTGAGAGCAGAACAATCAAATGTGGGTGGTTGGGTTAATGTGACTGACAGTGACTGAGACTTCACAGTAGAAGATACTGAGTGAACAAATTCATTGCTGCAAGGCCAGGAATTTCTAGACACATCATGATTTTGGAGTATTGATTGTTTAAGTAAATGTGTATCTGAAGATTGATGAAGGGAATAAAAGACTTCATCGTGTGTCATTAATCTATCAGGGAGGTCTAATTGGGTGTGTGCAGGTTTTTAGAACCAGCTTTGTGCTAAAAGCACTGAAAAATGGGTAGTAAATTTTAATGGAGTCCTAAACAGTATCCATGGAGCTCATTTTGTAATTTAAAACAGTACATTAGAAAGAGTACTAATTGTAGAACTTATTGTAGAATTAAATTTTTAATAATTCTTGCTCTTTCTTGGCTTTTATTCAGCTTATGCACATATTGACCTTTGTGTTTTTATCATGACCTATGTTTTACTGAGCCCTGCTTTGAAGAGGCAGGGGGATGAGCGTGGTATCATCTTTAAGCTTTTGTTGTAATAATTAAAAGGGCAGTGTCAGACATACAGATCATTTGACATTTAACATGGCAAAAGGAAAAGGAAATCAGTGATAAAATCAGTAGGGTTAATTTTAGAACCATCAAACGTGAAGTGGAGAGACTGGAAACTAGGCTGGCCAGCAGGTAGCATCACTGATGGGTTTCCAGGACTTCCAGAAGTCATCTCAGTCCTGCCAATAAATGGTCTTAATATTTTAAAGCTTGGATCTTGCAGCTGCTTTTGTGTGACTGGATCAGTATCATGCCCAAGGAACATCTACCTGTGACCTTGTTCTACATGGAACAACTGTTGGGATCTGACCTTAATCTGTAGTTAATAATACAGGCTTGAAAATGTATTTTTATTTGCAGTGAAGTGATCCTCCGAGTAACTGAAGCCTCATGTTGTGCAGAATTCTGCATGAATATTTAGCAAAGTGAGATGCCCTTGGTACAGAAGGTTTAGTAACCTAGAGAGACACTGGATGTGCTGATATGTGCACATATTAGCCTATTGCTTTCCAGATGTATTTTTTTTCAAGTGCAAATTATTTGCTTGAACTCAGAACTGAAATGTCAATTTAATTTGCACTAAAACGTGTTCTAAATGGGTGATATAATTGAAATTATGCTTTTTTTTTTTTTTTTTGGCTGTATATGAGGACAGAGCTACAAGCACCACCTGGATCATCTGGTGGATCCATCCACCTGGATGTAATATTTACCTTACCAGCAGAGAGTGACCAGGAAAAAAAAATATTTATACATCTCAACAGTAATTTAGTAGTGAGAAGATGGAACCCTTACTTCCTAGGGAACTTGGGTTTCATCCCCTGTGTTGATCCTGTTAGGAAAAGCCCTCAGCAAACACAGTTTTGCCAGCCTTAATGATTTGGAGCTGATTGTTTTCACACCCCCCCTCTCTAATTTTAGAACCTAGTTACCAATGGACTAGAATATGATCTACTTCAAACTTATTCTCAGCAGAGAAGTGCTTGTCATTTAATATTTAACTTCCCTGTGGTGCTGTTGCGTGGTAGGAAAATTCAGGCTCTGGGTATGTGGGCTTTGATGGAGGAACTTGTTCCTTGAACCAGTTTTTGTTTCTAGTTTCAGGGTGGATAATTCTTCCATTTGGGTTAGTTTGCTGGGCACAGCTCAGAAAATTAAGAGGATGACAGAAATCCAATGGGTAATGGGATTGTGAAAGTGCTTGCTTGAGAAAGTGATAAAGAGGTATTTTTTGTGTGCTATCTGTAATGTTGGTAAGAAAATATTTAAGTTGGTTTGTTTTTTTGTTTTGGTTTTTCTTTCCTTGGTTTCTTCCCCCCCTTCCCCTCATTACAGCATATTTTGGAAAAATAGAACCCTCAATTCTAGTTCTTGTGGCATGGGCAAATTATTTATCCCTAGGTTGAGGCTTAAAAATAGAGTAATTTATTCTTCTGTGCTATCTCTCTCTGCAGTTAGAAATTCATTCTGACCTGATGGTGAGATGCAGGGTAACAGATGCAATCTTTGGATCAACCAGCTACAGCCTTTGTGTTAAACAGCCATCAGGAAATATCACTAAATTACCAGAGTCCAAAACACATCTGTTGGGAATATGCTTAAGTCTTTTGTGAAATAGGATGGGGGAAAAAAAAAAACCCCATTACTAGATTGGGGAGTGGCTTTAGAAGCAGCTGTGCTCCACAACAAAGTGTGGGCCATGTGAACGAGCTCCTTTCAGGCAGCCAAGCAGACCTAGTTGGAGTTGGGTTCATGTGGCTTCTCTCCAAATGTTTTGTTGCTCTGACTATGAGTGAATTCTGAAGTTTATTTGGGTTTTCTGCCAGTTAGAAAATCCATCTAAATGCAAAGGTGGCTTGCCAGGGGTTAGAGTTTGCACTTTTTAGTTGCTTATAATTCTTGCTTTCATCTCAGCTTCACTAGGTATGTTGCCTCCTGATTTTTGGAGGAACACTGTCTTAATTCCTGCATTCAAAAGGAAGCATCAAGACTAGGAATCCAACCCCTTAACATTTGCTTAGCCCTCAACTTTGATATTTTATTAATTTGTTTAATGGCATAATCCATGTTGCCATGAGGATGCTTTTCAAGGCCACATGTCTGCTCTTAGAAATGGATGTCCTGCTGTGTTTTATTAACAGCACGTCCTAATTCTGAAGCTGCTGAGCACGTAGCCCTGATGCAAGTGCTCCCCAGCCTTTTCCCCTCCTCTCCATCTCTCAGCACAAGTGCCACAAGCCTCACTTACCTGTTCTTAAAAGCCTAGTGGCAATTACAGCACCGGGACTTTGCAAAGCATTGATAAGACACTTGAAGTGGGAGCCCTGAAGGAAGATAATGGGCTCTGCATTACTTGTTAACAGTGGTTAAAACGTCAGGGTTGGGTTTTTTTTTTTTTCAGCACTCTTGGTAATGAATCCTTCAAAAAAATTCAGGCTGAAAATAGGAAAGGAAAATATCTTTTTGCTAAAGCGTATTTTGGACTTTGGTTTTAGGAGAGGTGGGACACGGGTTATTATTTAACACGTATAGTATCTGCATAATAGTTCTAAAATTAGTGCCTGCTTTAAACTGTGAATTGCTTTCAAGTTGAGCTGGGGTGTGGAAACCTCTCTCGATGTCTTATTTGTGAAGTTCTCTTGGGAGCCCAGTTTACACAAAGGTTCTATTGAACAATTTCAAATGTCAAAGCTTGCTCGGCTCCAAAACAGCTGTGGCTGAAATGGCTTTTGTGGCCATGGGAAGCTCTGAGTTTCTCTAGCAGAATGCACTAAACCAGTGTGTGTGTGTGTGTGTGTGTGTGTGTGTGTGTGTGTGTGTGTGTGTGTGTGTGTGTGTGTGTGTGTGTGTGTGTGTTAAAATTGCATCTGTGTCTCCAGCTCAGAAAAGGGCTATTTGTGAAGAGGGTGTTTTGGTTTAGGGTTGAAAAACATCTCCATGGTGCCTCCTGAGAAAACACCAAGGTCTCTGGGAGCACAACTTGGTACTTATAGGTGGTGGATGTGTTTAAAAAGCAGAAATTTTATCAGAGATCCAGATGTTCCAGTTTTATTTATTAACTTGTGTGCATATCCCTAGGCTTTCTCTCCACACATGGACTTAGAAATCATTACATGCTTAGAGTGCTCTGAACTAAAACCATCTCTGGTTTTTCTAAATGTCTTGAGACAGTAACTCTGTTAGAGGCTGAACTCTGCATTTCTGTCATTAATTTAAGGGTCTCTAAAACATGACAAAGGAAATGATATTGAGTCTCATTTACACGTTAGACTCATATTGTCTCCACCTGAAAACCAGTAACCTTTAGCAGAGCTCAGGCTGTGCAGATAGAGTCAGAATCAAGAACATCAGATAAACACCCAAGACAGGCCTGTTTGTTTTCAACATTGTTGTGTGGTCTTGTACAAAGATGTATTTATGCTTTACAAGAATCCTTGTCTTAAGGAGCTTGAATATTAAAAGGATGAGTCAGTGTAAGAACAGAGCAGCACAGCACAGTTCAGAGCAGCCTGCTCCGTGTTGCTCGAGCAGAGCTGCTCCTGTTTGCCCTTGCTCTTTATTCTGCAGAATAAGGTGTGGGGTTTGGGGCTCGTGAGCAGCAGAATATTACAGAGGAGGTTATTGTTTAGAAGCAGAGTCACTTAATTTGGGCATTCACTGAGGAATTACTTTTAGAACTTGTTCTACCTGAAGCATAAAGTTGTTATCTTGCTCTTCCGTGCAGTTTTCTAATGGGGAAATGCATCCTCTTCTAAACCTCTTTTGTCTTCTGCAGGACACTACATGACTCAAGGGTTGTTTAAATGAGAACCTTGCTCAACACCTGCTTGCTCCTGAGTAATCTGTTCCTAAGATCATCCCTTTAGCTGGCATTAATTCAGATCTCTCATGAGTTTCTGTAAACTGCAGCAACCCTGCCCGTGCCAGACCCAAGCTTTTCACTGCTCCAGTATTGTCATTTTATCACTTGCTTGACAGGTGGGAATCTAGATGCTGATTTCACAGTTAAAAGATTTTTACGTACTTAGGTTGGCAAATCTGTGTTCAGCTTCCTCAGGTTTTAGTCCTTTACAGGATTTAATTAGGAAATCCATGCAGCTCTAAGATTTTTTGCAAATTATTATTGGATAGCAATAGTGTTACTGCCCTGGCTGTTTGCATTGAAAGGTTGTGTGTAAGGGCTGAAGAGGTATGTGAAGATTAGAGTGTGATTTGTACTTTATTTCTGGAATGTAGAATCCTTCTCCTAGACCATGGCACTGGGTTTGGGTCATAATTAAAAAAAAAAAAAAGTTATCCCATCCTACTAACAGAATCTTGTTATCATTGCTGGATTTGCTTCTAGAGAAGAACTGGTTTAAAAGCCTGTTGCAGGTGGTGTTCTGTCTTCAGAGATAATAAGATTAAAATGTGTGATGAGGGTATCTTCAGAAAAAAAAAGGGATGGTGGTGGGACACTGTCACAACCTCTGTGGAATGGGCAGTGATGCAGTAAATCAGTGTCTGAGTGATTGTGATTCTGGTGGAAGGAAACTTGGTACAGCTGCATCTTACAGGGCCTGGAAAAACTATTTATAGTAACTAATTCCTGCAGATAGCAACAAATTCAGCCTGCTATCACCATCTTTGGGATGTTTCCTTATTTGAAGCTGATGGAATGGAACGGGGATGTATTAAAAATACAAAGTATAAGGCAGCTATGACCCCTCTCAGGTCTGGAGGTATCTGCTCTTATTGACCTGGCTGCTTTCATGCTCAACACCTCTTTAATCTTCTTCTCCTTCTTTGACCTCAGTTTGAGTCAGATTCTTGCTAGTTCAGCACCTCTCAAGCTGGAGGGAGAGCACTTATCTTAGGGGTGGCAAATGCTTGTGCACCAGGCTGCTCATTTGCAGGGCTGTGCTGGAGCCCAGAGCAGTGGGGCAGTTCAGCCTGAAGTGCCTTGGCTTGCCCTGCCTCTGGAGCCCAGCTTGTTCCAGTTTATGCAGTGAAACTCGTGTGGGCTACTTCTCTGCTGTCCCACCCTGGAAGGCATCTGGGCCTGGCAAGAGTTTCCTCACCCTGTGTTTGTGCTGTCGTGATAGTCACTCGTGTGAGAAGGCAGGAGGAGGAAATGAGACACAGGAAAGAGGAGAGAGCCCAGGAGGAGCTTTGGCAGAGGGTGAGCACTGGGCAGAGTTGAGCTGGATCCAACCTGGGCACCTCTCTCAGGACCTCAGGCAGTGGCTCCTGGAGGGTCTGGCCAGCTGGGGTTACTCTGGGGTGCAGGTCTGCTGTGTTTGCAGAACACTGAGTGCCCAGCTTTAAGAAGGGATGAATTCCAAGAAACAGAAGCTTCCCCAGGATGGTGTTTTGAAAATATTCACATTTATATTTCCCTGCTTTTTCACTATTCAGATTCTTAGAAATGAATTATTTCCTTCTAGTTCTTGTTGAGTCTTCCTAAAGACTTGGGTTTTTTTCACTTACTCTCATTATTAGCAATAAGGAAAAGCAGTTTGTGCTATTTAATTTCATTAAAGCCTTGTATGATAGTAATTGCATCAAAAATGTGGTTAGCAAATGGCAGGATCTTCAGCTCCTATTGTTTTGCTTTGCCCCTACCAGTCATTTTAGCAAACACAAAGAAGCAGTTTAGAAATGGATTCTGAAACAGCTTTTTGATTCTTGAAATATTAAGCATAGTTAATGTTATAATTAGAAATCACTCTATAATGAAATTCCATAGGACCTCCATCTTTTTCTTTACTGTCAGATTCTTTATTTTTATTACTCTCAACAAATCATGCTTTGAACTACAACAGTCAACTGGACTGGGCTAAAAATAACCTGGGAACCCTTATGTATGTTGTGACATTACAGCTTTTTATTTCTGACTATCTAATAAGTAAAGAGTCCCTTTTCTCAGGTGTGATGTAGGAAAACTGGCACGTTTTGTGGGGTGTTTAATGTACTGGGACATGTTGATGTTTAACAAGCCCGAGCAGCTTTGTGTGGTGTTTCTCAGTGAGGGATTCCACGAGCAAAACCTGGTGCTGTGTAAGAAGCTCAGCTTAGTTGCTGGATATATCCAAAGCACTCAGTTGTAATAGAAGATTAATGAGATATTCAGGAACTCCCCAGTTTCTGAATCCCTGCACTGCAGGCCCTCCTGATGACCCGTGGCTGGTGATTCCCTGCTTGGTGCTGGAGAGCTGAGCCCGGCAGAGGCACCGAGGCTTTCCTGTGGGATCCCAGCGTGACCTTAGCAGGGAGAGCAGGTATCAGTATCAGTGTAGCTTTGGCAGCACAGCAATCAAGAAGCTGTAGAACCTGTCTGAGAAGCTCAGGAGCTGTCTGGCAGCCAGGCTGGGCTGGGTGTTGCTCTCTGGGTTGCTCTGGCAGGGGCACCTTGAAGGTGGCTGGGGTCGATCAGGACGGGGTTGGAAAGCACCAGTTCCTAGTGCTGCTTATGGTGGTCAGGGCAGCATCACCCCCAGCCAGCCCTCAACTGCCTTGCTTTTATTCCTTTTAGAATGGCTAACAATCTGAAAAAAATGAGCATTACACTTTGTTGTCTTCAATTTGTTCCTCTTATTTCAATAAAACACTGAAAACATTTGGGAGCTGCCACTTCAGAGCCATGCCATTTTTAGCTTGTAAGGAGAACGTCTCCCTTTTCCTGGTAGAACACCCCTGCCAAGCATGTTTGCAGTGGGAAGACTTTGAATATCTTGCATAGGAAGATCTGGAGCAAACCACCCCACCTCCTCCAGACATTAATTATTACTCTTTGGAAATAATTAACGAAGGGCTATTGATACTGCCACCCTCAGCTTGGTACCACAGAAGCTCTCCTTGGAACCTGGAATGTTTGTTTCTTCTGAATGAACATTAACCATGGCTCACCTCATACTTCCTCCTTGTTAAATATTTCAGTGGATTATCTTAATGTTTCCTTTAAGAAATTGGAAATATGGAATAAAAAAGCTGTTTTAAAATGCTTAGTTTCACTCGTGTTAACAATTTCTAAGGTGCTGATTGTTAAAAATCATTAAATATTTGACTGGACTGTATGTTATTTATGATGCATTGTTTGAATACAGTCACTTGATTTTATTTTTTTTTTCCTCATGTAAATGTTTTCCTTTCTTAACCTTTTTTTTTTTTTTTTTTTTATCCCGTAAGTAGCTTACTTCAAGAATGTTATGACAAATAGAGATTTATTATCCTGGGTTTACTAGTGATGGTAATAAAAGCTACACACTGAAGTTTGGGTTAGGCTCATCATAGGTACAATGTTTGAAGGGAAAAATCATCTTCAAAATGTTTCCAGTATTTCCTGCAGAATACTCATTTATACTAGATAATGAATTAATAAATTCCATGGCTGCAGAATACTCATTTATACTAGATAATGAATTAATAAATTCCATGGCTGAAGTTTTTATTCTGTGCTCCAACCTAGGGAATAAACTCACCAGTTGTCTTTAAAGTTCATTTGGTTACACTGAGTGCTGCCATCTCTCATATATTTTTTTAATCTTTCAGAGTTTGTTTATATTCAAGTTATTATGTAGTTATAACACTTAAGACTGAAATAATATTCATGTCAAATCATTATGTAATCAAACTTGAGTTGCAGTAAAAGAAACTTAACCCAAATATTGTAGTTTTTAATATGCTGAAATGCATCCATTTATTTCTTGATACCTTGTTTTAATTTTAAATAACATCAAGGCCTTAAAAGTGTTAAGAAGTGAAGATTTCTATTTGTTGCTGGTGATGAGCCACTTCTGACCCTGTGGAGCACTGATACATGATATTTACATAAAGTTTAAATATAGATGCATTTAGGTTTCTATGTACATTTATTTTTTTTAACTGTAACTTCTCCTCCTCTTCGATGCTCTTTCTGGGTGGCCTAGAAGTGCTGCATTTCACAATTTAAACTTAGCAAAGCTTTGAAATGAGTGCTGCCAAAAATAGTGTTCTGCTACTTGAACTCCTTGTGCTGGGGAGGTGAGGTTTATACCCCCAGGTGCCAGCCAGTTGTAACATGTTTGATGCACTTTCTTTTCAGCCTTTTACTTTTCATTAGTCTTTAACTCCTATATATATATTAAAAAAAAAAAATCTTTCTAAAAATAGCATTGGTACTCATCCCCTTGACTGCATTTTGTTGAGTATTAGGTATCTTTCCTGGCTGTTCTGTGTGATGTTTATTTTTAGGGCCTCTATTAATATCTTTAAATATGATGTAAGAAGAGTAAGTATTAAATGGGAAAACTTAATTATTGTCTTTGTAGTTTTCACTGTTAAATGGAAGTGGAAATTCAGAGCAGTGTTGAATGCAGAAAGTTTTAAACTGGAGCAGCTAATACATGAAACTGAACTACGGGGCAATCCTCTTGGTATTTTCAAATACATGCATTTAAATGCAAGGAGCAAGGTGTCTGTGTTTGCAACCACTTCCATGAGGGGTATATTTTGCAGTATTCAATAATTTCTGTCCTACACTGTCCAAGTCACAGTGACTGCAGCCAGCAAATGCTGATTAACTGAACACCCAGAGTGGAGAGGTTTCCAGCCACATGCTCTGTGTAATGCTCCTGCAGATGCAGTGAAGGGTTCTGGTAACTATGGTTATTCTGAGCTCTGTCTCCTTGACAGTGGTGCACAACCTGAAATCTCTTAGATGATGTGCTCTAGATTTTTCACCAGCTTCTGCTGTCCTTCACGTAAATAAATCAACTAACAGAGAGCTTAGTAGCCTCTTAATTATTTTAAATGAAATTCTGGAAGTTTTGTTCATTCTTTTCAGCAGCAATTTTAGGCTGAGAAATTGCCTTTCTGAAAGTACTGCCACTGCTTTCACCCTGCACTTGTTTACTGCTGCTGGTATTCTTGTGCTCTGGAGCTGCTGCAATTGGTTGACAGATATTAAAAATATTCTTCAAGTACTCAGTGAAAAAATAAAGTTGTACATTTAAAATCCAGTCTGTTAATTCAGCACTGATGAGCTTTTTATTTCTATCAAGTAACTTTTTCACTCAGTACCCTGCTAGTGACATTGTGATCTCAGCAGCACGGATTTCATTTGTGACAGTGATCCTGTGCTAATCCAAGGACAAATACACATATATTTGTTGTTAACAAATTCAGGGGGAAAATTGCAGGTCTTCTGACTATTAGAAAACAGTTGACCTGGAACAGCTTTCCAAAGAAATGAGCAGACCAAGAAACCAAGTGATTTCAAGATGACCTTCTGAAAAGAATTGTGTCATGGTTGCCAGAAAGAGCAGGGAGTTGGATTCAATTACCCTTGGAGGCTCTTTTCAGTCCTCTGTTCCTAATTAAATAGGAATTTGTTATGTTCAGCTAATAAGTTTTTATTCAGCTAGTAAGTGCTGATAGTATGAGATAAGATTTTTCATGTCATTTATTTTTTTTTTCTATTATTAGAATGTATAGAAGCTGCTATATTAGTGAAAATATAAAAACATGATGAGACAAAGTCTCAAGTGTGAGTAAAAAGGCTGCAAGGTTTTTATCAGATTTTTTTAAATGTTTTTCCTCCTTACAGGCTCTCACTGTGTCAAAATCTCTTTTGGATGGCTTTTTGATATGATGCATTTCAGTAATCTTCTTGTAATCCCACGATAAACTGCTTAGGTTGATGGAGAATATTTGACATTATTAGTAAAATAGTTGGCCTCTGAAATCAGTTTCATTTTATAACATGCTTTCAAAGGATATATTCTTAACAGCTGTGTACCTATCCTTGCATTAACCTAAGCAACCCCTTTTTGAGAAAGGAGGTATGTCCTGGATTAAATTCTGAAAATCAGGCCATTTGGAACAATACCAGACAATCTGCATAATTCTAGAATGTTTTTATGTTCTGTTTTGTGATAAACATATTTATATAATTTTATTTTTTGTTGTTGTCTTCCTGTGATTATTTTTTTTTTTCTGGAAGAATTGGGCTTGTTATTAAGAGAATTAAACTGTTTTGTAGGCAGGTAAAAGCTGCATATATTCATCTCCTCCCAGATTTCCTTCAGGTCTTCTCAGAAAAAGAAGTACCTTCCTTAATTTGTAAAACAATAATTTTGGGCATAAATGAGCTTGTAAAAGGCATGTGCAGAAGGTGTTGAAAGTCTGCATTTGAAGTTATTTTGTATTCATTAGAACACAGCAAGCTCCTTAATTCAGCTTTGATGTTTCCTTGCTGATTTTTTTTTTTTTCAGTCCTTTCATTTTCTTATGCCAAATAGACCTAAAATGAGCATGTCCCTTAGGTATAAAAAAGGGAGAGCTCTCATTCCTAGGTGGTAGATGTGGGGGGAGGGAAGAGAGTGGTTCTCTAAAGACTCTCTTATCTGTGCAAAAAACACAGATAGGATTTAAACAGTTTGCAAGAGCTTTTTTTTTTCATCAATCTTATTTCCCTTGTAACTTGTTTCAAGGAATATATATATATTTTTAGAGACCTCTGCATCTGGAGAACTACAAACACTCCCATCCACTGGATGCTCTAGAGATGCAATAACAAAACTCTGCTGTTTTTAACACGCTCAGCTTGTGTGGTATTAGAAAAAGCATTGCCCTGGATCTTCTGCCTCTCTGAGGGCAAGGGCTTGGGAAGTGGCCCCTGAACTGCCTTGGTGCAGAAACTTTTCCTAGACTGCCTTTATAGATGATATACCTCAGGACAGCTATTGCAGTTTGTTTTCAGGCACCTTTAGTGCAGGTAAGCAATGCAGAATACACTTGCACTGTGCTAAAGATGCTGGTGTTCCCCTTGTGCCCGTGGGCTGTTTCCAGCCTGCCCGAGGGACTGTACAGAAACCCAACCTCCGTGAGGATTTCACCCTAATTACAGTCTTAAGCCATTGCCTTTATTACCTGAGGTAGTTTTGACTGCAAGGTTGACCTAATTTTTTTGGTTTAGAAGCCCAATGAGTGAAGTTCTAGAGAATCTCAACCTTTCTGCAACCCCAATGCTTGGTTCTGTTTGTGGGACTCCTGGGAATATGCCTGGAGCTTTTTCTAAGCAGCTTGCTCTGTGTAATGGATAGCAGAGAGAAATCTGGTTCCTAGAGCGAGGCTGCTATTGATGATGACACCACTGTATGAACAGGAGCTCAACTAAAAATCCATTTTAATTTCAGGCTCCATTAGTGATACAGAGAGAAATCATTATTTGTTAAACAGAAAATAAGAACGGAGACGTTTTGAACCTTTTGTGTTTCAAACTTCAAAGTCAGTGTAATAGAATACAAACATGTTTGATTGATCTTATTCTGCTTTTCATTATTTCTTTAGCTGCTTGAGAACTGAACTGGGAAAAAATGAGTAGACTGACATGAAAACATGCTGTAGATAAAGAGTGCAACGTGAGCTAGGGGAAGTCAGGACTGTGGGCTCCTTTCATTGCTCAGGCTGTGCACGTGGCTACATAATCATAGTTGCATTTAAAGCTTGAAATAATTGCTAATTATCAACCACTTTGAAAAGTCCAAGTGATCAAAACCAGTTCTTAAAAGTTTCTAGTGTTCTGCAATCATTTATTTCTTGACCAGATGAAGTGCAATATTCTCAGATTGCTGCCTATTTAAAATCAGCATTATGTGCAATCTGGGTGTAAATTTCTCTTCTGATGTTTGACTTTCCTGAGAAGCATTAACATATCTTCAGACTCAGCAGGGGTGTTTTTTTTTTTTTTATTACTGCTGTACTCGTTTAATTTGAAAAGTATAGCACTGGCTTTTCAAGCTATTAAGATAAAATGAAAGCATTTTAGCTGAAGTCACTGTTTTTCATTGTTTGGAACAGATCTTAACAGAATCCAAGATATTTGATTTAAAGAGATTTAGCAAAAGTATTTAAAACAGGTGTAGTCTTAATGATACAAGTACCTTCCAGTAAGGCAAGTTGCCATCAAGCTGCACTGAATCATGTAACTAATGCACATTTTTCCATTATATATTGCCTTTTTTTCCTTGAAAAAACTCTGTTGGGGGGCACCATTATATCTCCCTTGAAATTAGCTCACTTCTCATTGACTTCCAGATCATCTGCTTTACATTTGATTCAAATTGCTCAGCTTTTCCAAGAGCCTGGTGAGTTCCTGGTACTGAACTCAAACCTGCCACATGCTGAACGTTGCCTGGGCTCTAGTGAACTGCTCTGGGATGTGCCTACCAGCAGGTTTATGAGCAGTCCCAGTCCTACCTGGAATTCCTCACACACTGGGGCAGTAATTGCATCTAGTAACTGCATGTAGCTTTAGGAGATGGGTTACAGTCACTGCACATAGTAGAAATACCCAAGGTTTAAACCACCAATGAAATCATGGTAGCATAGGGTGAGTCAGCCAGTCAGACTGACAGTCTGTCCTGATAGAGCTTTTATAGCACAATTAAGAGCTGTCTTTGAAGACATAGCTATGGGAATGCTCTCAGATATACTTTTGTTTTCTTGGTGTTTTTTTTTTTTTCATAGCAAGTGGTTTTGCATCTCTTTGGAAGAAAATAATTGCTTTGTAATGCAGTTCTGCTGTCAAGTATGTGGTGTATGCCCTTATGGGTCTGTCAGGCAGCCTTTCTGTCATACTGATGTTTTCCTAGTTAGTTATGCTTGAATTACAACTGTACATATTTGCTTCTAGTAATATGTCTTCAATGTAAATGCTGTGGTGAAGGTAACTGGAAGCTTGGACAAAGGCACTTATGTCACTTGCAGCCTTTGGGAAAGATATCAGGCCACGCCATGCTTGGCTGGAGTGGCAGTAAGGCTGGAATCATGTAATGACATTTCTTATGTATGCAAGTTGTGATGTATAGAAAGCTACATGGCACAAGGATAAATCCATCAGTTGACTGTCACCATACAGTTGATGCTGCAGCATCGTTGCCTTGTTCCTCCACAGGCAGGTTTTCTGTCGGTGTTCCCAGAAGAAATCAGCTTTTTGAGTTGATTGAAACCGAGTGATCATGGGATTTTTAATCCCATTTTAAAATGGGATTTTTACCTTCAAATTTTGGCAGTTCGTGCAAGTGCTGAGTGTGTGACTGTGGAGAGCAGCTTATGGGTTTATGGCAGCTTAAGCCTGTGGTTTATGGGTGACATGCTACCCTACTTTTCACCGAGGATAGAAATTAAATTGCTCCAGCTGAGGCTAAAAACGAGGAGCAAATCCAGCTTTCCGCTGCTGCTTGGTGAGTTTTGCTGCCCAAAAACCTGTCAGGCTCCCTGCTCTTGGTCACGGATCTCACTGCTTGGACCTAGATCATATAGCTTGCTTAATCTAGATAATATAGCACAGTGTTTTGCTGATCCTGTGTTAAAATCAGCTGCAGCAATAGGAACTCTTCAATGCAGCCAATCACTAGTTTTTCCTGCTGCTTTCAGACGTGTCATGACACTAGTATATGCTCATTCACACTGCTAATCTCTGTAATAGGGAGTACCTTAAAAAGAACTAAAAGGCAAGATGGTGAATGATCTAAAATTGCAAGTGAACTGTATTATTGTGCTATTAGCATCTTCTCTGAGAGCTGAGCAAGTCGTGTAGGGAACAGTGTCAGCACAGGCTCAAGATTAAGCTTTTACCTAACTCTTTGTGAATATCAGTCACCTATAAAGTTACTGTGGGCGGTATTGAAAGTAGAACATGACATTTCTTTCCTCTCCCCAGCTAATAATTTGACCTTTTGAGTCACTCTGCTTTAAAGCTGCAGAGTATTTCGAGAGTAAACTATTCCCTCCCCCCACACCCCCAACCCCCACCTTTAAATGTTTCCATTAAACTGATGTGGAACAGAAATGCAGAAGAAATGAAGGGTCTTCTGGAAGTCACTTGCTGTGGCCTGGCGCTCAAAGCAGGGCCAGCCTCAAACATGGGTCTGGCTCCAAGGTTTTGTTGATTTGCTCAAGGTCAAATCTGTTTGGAGTTGGACTATCCCCAGGGACAAAGATTTCTCAGCCTCTCTGGGCAAGAGAGCATCTCTGTTCCAGTGTTCGACCACCTTCCTCATGAAAATATTTTTCTTAGGCTTTAGTTGGAATTTCCCTTTGTTGCAGCATGTGTGGCCCTTGGGCTATCTTGCTACACTACCCCAGCCTAATCCCATTACTTCTCCTTCAATAAAACTGGGCAGATGGTGTATCTTACTGGTGGTACCATGGCCTGAGCTGTGGAGGTTCTCTCTGGAAATGATGCTGCCTTTCTGTTGTGTTGCATGGAAAAAGTTCTGGTCCTGCAATGCCCCAGGCTGCCCATGTACCTGGGTGATATACAAATGTAAAGGGCCTCGTCTTGAGAACATCATTTGCATGAGGAGGTGTCCAGGGTGCACGATTGGGATCTTTATTGCCTCCACAGGGTCTATAGTCCAGCACATAAACAATATTATCTTGTGGGTGATGTGCTTCAGTGGGGAGGGGAAGCCAAGAGATATGTGTTAGTCCACATTGTGTTTCTTGATCGACAGAAATAAGATCAAAATTTAATTGAATTTTTCATGTTCTTTCTGTTTTCTTTACCTGGTGTTTTCACAGTTGTGATTTTTTTGTTGTTGTTTTGGGGTTTGTTTTGTGTGTGTTTGGGGTTTATTTCCTAAAAGTATTATTTTTATTTTATTACTCCTCATTGCACTAAATGAGGAAGTGGTTTTCTGTAGCTCCCTGTGGCTTTCTGGTTACAGAGATCAGCAATGGTCCTGCTCACCAGAGCTGGTTTATTTGCTTATAAACCCTTCCATCTTCTGGCTTTGTCTTGTATCCTTGGAGCTGTGTCTTCCCCCATAACTTAACTAAGGATAAGATGTGATATTTTGGGGTGGGGTTCCTGTCCCATGTGTTCCATAACACCCTGGTTTGTGTTTTCTTCTTAGTCTCAAAGAAAGTTCAGAGTTGGGGGTGGGAGGTGATTGACGTTGGCCTTGTTATCAAATTTTTCTGGCTTGTTGAGAACAGACTGACATCCTTTGGTCACTTCTTTCTAACAGAAATTAAGCAGTGCTGTTGAAGTAGAAAAATATTTTTCATATAAAGGAGTTTTCTAGGAGATTGTGTAAGCAATTTCTTAATAATTGTTAAAAACTTCTATAAAGGTGTCAATCTCCTGGTTTATCATGAGAATTTCATCATCTGAAAACTTGAGTTGAACAATTCCATTGTTCATCTGTGCAATCTGTGGCCTCTCTGTGATGAAGAACTGTGCTGTGGGGTTTCTTTTCACATGAGCTGTTCAATATTAATTGAACAAAGAAGATCAGAACAGATACGTTGAGCTAGGACAGGGATTTAGGTGGTTCATTAAAAATACCATCCAAATACTCCATAAGCAACTTTTGCAACTGCAGCCTTGCTTCTGGAAACTGCTTTGAGATGCAGCATTTCTCACAGTGAGTTACAAAAACATCCCTTCTTAGTTGTTTACTCGTATGCTAAATTTCAGAGTGCAGAAGTCCTTGCATTCAACATGATAATTTCTCTTACAATGCATGAGTTACTGAAGACAAAGGAGCGAGTTACTCGGAAGAGAGATGACTCACAGCCCAGCATTTGGGCTCCAAATATTTAGTAGAGACACTGGCTTTGGATCTAGTAAAAATACAGGTTTATGATTAAAACTGTATTACTTTATTCCATTATTCAACCATAGTTTTTTAGCTTTAAGAAATGGCAGAATTTGCAGGTAAAGTTTGAGCACAAGATCAGATTAATTTATTTATTTTCCCCTGTGTTTTGTTTTTTGTTCTTGTTGTTTTTATCTTTTTTGATTATTTTTTGTGTGGTTTTTTCCTTTTTTTTTTTTTAGATTTCCTTGGAAATGTATCAAGATTCTGATAAATTCCTTTGTTCTGCCATCTTCTGCCTGGTTTCGTTGTTACCACTCATCTCTGTCTTTGATATTGCACAATCAGTTGGGATGTTTGATGTCCTAACTAATCAATAAACACTGGATTCACAAAGTTATTTCTTCCATGAAATTAGGTGTGTGTTGCTTCCATCTCTTGAACACAAACTTGAAGCTGAAATTAGTAGAAATTCTAAGTAATAAAACTGTTGTTCACATATTCCATATAGGAGGTATTTAAGACAATGTATATTTTCTGTGGTCTTTATAGTTAAAAATATGCTAATATATATTTTTTTTAACTGAAAGTAACACAGAGTATTTCTTTAAGAGAAATAAATTCTTCTCTCCTGTCTTTCTTTACAGTTTCCTTGGTACAAATACATGTATAGTTCCCAAATTACCCTCAATATTGAGATTACTTAAGCAGGATAGTATGAAATTGCCATTCTTACTGACTTACATGGTAGGCAAAGCTTGTATGTTGGTATCTGCAGCTAAAGAGCTAAAGTACTAGTGTTATTTTTAGTGCAGAGACATGGTCTTTCTCATTCACAGCTCTTCTTGTGTTGGTTTGGTTGTTGCTTGGTTGGTTTTATTTTTTTTTTCTTTGTGGTTTTCTCAGTTTATTGTAGGTGAGCACCAATTTGCTTCTCTGCACTGGGCAGGAATAATTCCATTTAGTGTCCAGTAAGATTTTATTACAGTTCAGGAAATTCTGGCTTCTGAATCCACTTACATGTGAAATATTCATAAGGATGTGATCATCAATCTTTATTAATCTCTTAATATTAACCTTTAATTGAATTTCATAATAAACTGGCAATAATGTGTTAGGTTCCTATGGTCAGTCTGCCAACACTTCTACTTGCTGCTACTAACCTCTGTAGTTTAACTGGTGGTGAAGAAATGGTGATGCCATTGCTTAGCAGATGGCTTTGCACATCTGTGTTTATCTCCTTCTGCTTCCACTTTTTCCAGTTTCCTAAATGCAAGCAACTCTGGAAATCAAGGGTTTTGTAGGAATCCAGAGTGCTGTGGCTTCTGCTGTCCTCTGCAGTGCTGCCCCTTCAGCCCACGCTCAGCTGAGCTGCTCAGAGAGCCCTCTCAGTTTGGTTTCATTTTGGAAAATATAAAGCAGAGGAAAACAATAAGAAGCAGAGTAGAGAGTGTAATGACCACTGGGTGTGTAGTGGGAGTTAGTGTTGGAATCAGGAGTGTTAGAGGATGGTATTTTTTGGCATCAGACTTGTCCTTTGAGTTGTAACTCATTTCCATACAACAGTAAGTTATCTGTGGATATGTCAGCAGGTTTTTACTGCATCATACAAATCACCAGAAGGTTGTTTATCATGGAGTACAAATACATCTCCATATTACAAATACAAATATCCTGAAACTATATCCTCTTGCTTCTTATTCTATTGAGCTAAAAGCCTTGGCAGAACTATTTCTAGAAAATTCACATTACTGATTTTCAGATATGGACATGCTTGCTGCTCACTTACAGCTCTCTTTAATGACAAACACTACTTGGAAATGGCTTAATTGGATTGTCTGCTTAATAGCATTAGGATTGTTGTGCTGGTTTAGCTGAGCTCTAATGGTCCTTTGCTGGTTGAGAGATCAGTAAAGCAACAGAATGGAAAGAGAAACTTCAGATTTTGGAGAGGAGTCTCTGTTCCTCAGAATACTGCTAAGCTTAAAAGAAAAGGAGGGGATCTGTTGAAGGAAATGCTTAATATGTTACCTATTTTGTATGACTAAACTTAGAATGTTTTATTGGCCCTTTCTGACTGGTTCAACAACTGTGTGTGTTGGTCAGCCCTGTGGCTTGGCACAGAGAGTGGTGCCAGCACAGAAAAGGCTTTGAAGTCTTGGTCCTACAGCTATAAAAAGGATTCTCTCAGGTATAGTTTGCCCTTGGGAACTGGGCAAATTAACTCCTCATTGCTTTTTGAGACTTTTATTAATTTCTAGAAATACAAATTTGGTGTCATTTGGTGTTCCAATTACTCTAAGTCCTCATGATTTGAGGTAGGAGAGTTGTATTCATTCCATAGCTAAGCATCATCATGGAGAGAGGGATTAAATAAAAAGACTAGGCCATGGCACGTGGGCATTTTTTATTGAGCAAAAGACTATGGGTTGAGTTGGTTTTGTTTCTTATTTCTTCCTGGCTCTCAAGAAGCTGCTGCAAATTGTTTGTAATGTCTGGTTTCCCATTAGCTCTGTGTGCAAAGAAGAATTCATTGGTCATGTGCTTTAATATGATTAGAGAAGGCTACATGGGCTGATAAAAAAACTCTTTTGTTAGAAGTATATAATACATATTTAACCAAATTTCAAGAAGCAGATGGCTAATTAGGTGGCTTGGGGATGTTAAGCTGATCATATGTTCTAGCTCTAAATAAAAATGTAACAAAGCTTCATTTGAATATTTCAAACAGACTTACATAATGTTTTCTACTTAGTATTAAGTAAAGCGAGTACTGTTGGGATTGTCCATATTAATGTGAAAAGACAATTAGTATTCTGCCTCCTATTGAATTGGCTTTATCTGGCATTGATTGTCATTCTGTTCCTGCAGGCAACACAACCTAAATGGGATATTGTGGCTATCATTTCAGGCTGTGCAACTTTTCCAAACCACAGCCAAAATGAAATGAGGTAAATACTAAACATGGAAAATGTAGTTATTTTTTAATAACACTTCTAAGGCATTACATCAGTGGAATGACTTCGTTTTCAAGAGTGACTTTCTAGCTGTGTGTCAAGTTGTCTTCACAGTTAAATACAGGGAAAAAAAATACTACAAGAAAACTATTAAAAAAAATTCTTAGTTACAAAATTAATTGAGAGGGGAGGGGGGAAGAAAAGGAGACTACAAAAGTGTTGGAAATTCTTTTGGACTTGGAAAGTGCAGTGAATATGAGACTGTTCACTATGGAAACTTAGGAAAGGCAGTTACCTCCCAACAGGGAGAGTGTTGTGGGAAAGGTGAAGATAGTCATATAAGGGATGTGTGTGAAAGGAAAATGCAGTTAGATAAATAAAGAGGTTTTAAAAGTAATGAAAGACAGCTCTGTAATCAGATTTGGGAATGGGAAAGATATTCAACTGCTCAGAAGCTGCTCTTCTGGATTATTTTGTTTCCAGAAACTGATCATATCCTATTTTAACATGTAGGAATGTGAATTAAATACTGTTGTATTTGTTAAAGAAGTGAAACTGAGAATGCCTCCTACACAGTATCATGTACCTCACAGAGAGTTCTTTATGGAGGCCAGAATTTGGGAACAGTTTCCTTATCTATGTAATGTGCAGGAATCAGCAATTTTTTTCCCTTCCTTTCCCCCCTGCCCCCCTTTTCCTGCTCATGCCTTTTTTTTTTTTTTTTAATTGTGACTTGATAAGCTAAATTAAAGTGCTGATTTGCATTGTTTCCAGTCTGTGCAAAGGCAAAAATATAAAATACCTGGTGCCATCTCTGCTTTCTTCAGCTGGCTGCAGTTGTTAAAGGAGCTTTGCAAGGCAAATTTGAATTTTAACTTCTAAAATGACCTCGGAGCAAAAGCAAGTTACTGTGTTCTTGCAATCCAGTTACTTGGCTGTTTATCTAGACAAGATTTTCTAAGTTCCAATCTCCAAAGAACTGAATGCTGTTGGCAGACTCATCAGTGCTGTATTCACATTTTGGTTTATTTGAAGTATTCCATCTAGGCAGGGGCAGAAGTGTTATTTGCAGTAACCTTTCAGCCTTGCTTTTGGTGCCAGCTGACTAACCAGGGTTGCTGCCATCATGTACAGTGTGGTGTGGCCCTTCCCAACGATAGGAGAGGAGGAGAAGATATTTGCCTGTCTCTTTTAATTGATTTCCTCTACCCTTCTCCAACAAGCTGTCAAATTGGAGTGTTTGCCCCAGTTTTCTTTGTCATATGTAGAGCTAGTGGGTTGCTTGTTCAAAGCTGGCAGGAATCCACAGATATTCTGCCAGGAAGGAGAATTCAGATTCAATAGATGTCTTAGAATATTGGGGGAAGCAGTGGGATTCATGCACTGAGTTGCATTTATAGGGCTGTACCAACATAGTACCTGAATGCTGGAGAAGATGTTTCCCCAGATGGAACTTTTCACACTGTTCTTCTTTGTAAACCTTGAGCCTTCCATTCTGTAGCTCTTTCTACTTCAGTTTTAGTTCTCTCCTTCATCGATTTTAGGAATGATCAAAATAAATTCCCTTACCATTTAAAGAGCCTCTTGTATCCTAATTTTATATGAACTCAACGCTGGTATTTGAAGAACAGATTGGAGTTGGAGAAATAACGTGAGTCCATAGAAAACACACAGCACTGGCTCAGTGCTCATCCCCATTTGCTCCTGCTGCCTTGGAAACAAAGGATGGCATGACAACAAAAGCAACTCAGGAAGAGAGGTTAAACCTCCAAACATTTGAAATGTCTTCTCGTGGGAGAAACTCCTATTATTTTAGACTACAGTTGGAAGTTTTAGAGTACATGAGTAAGAATTGTCAGTCTGTTTGAGCCCATCTTTGGTTGAAATCAAGACTGCTGACTGAAAGGTAGGAAAATGTAATTTCAGTGTAACATTTTATCAATCCTAAATTTTTAACCAAAAAAAAATGTCTTGAGTCTATCTGCAGCTAACAATTTTTAGCCTGAGTCATTCAAGCTTTTAGGAGACATTTCTGCTCAAAAAATCCATTAAAGCATGTCAAGAGTGTGACTTGTATGTATGGAATTAAAGATCTGGGCCACAAGGGTTGGTTTTGCATGTACTTTGCATGCTCTTAGCTAAGCTGCTACAGTATTTTTTGCTCTGCAGCTCAGCATGGTAGAGCAGTGAGTGTCTCACAG
This sequence comes from Corythornis vintsioides, assembly GCA_025447755.1. NCBI lineage: Eukaryota > Metazoa > Chordata > Aves > Coraciiformes > Alcedinidae > Corythornis > Corythornis vintsioides. The sequence goes on from JAOEGS010010528.1 coordinate 250,552, forward strand.
GGCTCAGACATCATCTCATGAGAGGCTCTGGAAAGTGTCTTGATTCTTCTGGCCCTTCTTCTGTGCCCTGATGGGTCTTCTAAGTGAAGCTGGGAACAGCAACCCTGCCCAAGAGCAACACCATTACTGTTCTTCTCAGTGTAGGGTGGTTTTATTTGTTTGGTTATTTTTTTAACTTATACTGCTTCCTATTTTGGTTTGGTTTGGTTGTTTGGGGTTTTTTTTTATATCTATTCTGCAGTTGTCTGTGTGATTTCCCTAATAACCCACTTTAGCCAGGAAGAGGATATTAAAAACAAATGTCAAACAAGTCAAAAAAACCCAAACAAGTCAAAACCAGTGTGCTTGAGCTCACATTCAAAAGGACTTATCTGTAGCAGGGTAACAACATCATCGTTTTTTCAGAACAATATAATTTTAATAATTTCTTTTCCTAAGAAGCTGACTTAGGTGGAAGTTCTCAAACTCAGTAATGCTGTGCTTTGCTGTTCAGTTAGGTCACTCTAAGGCTATGCCAAAAGAAAAAAAAAAAAAAGGACAGTATTTATTTTTCAAATAAACACTTCTGGTGTTAGCTTGAAGGTCTCTTTATTCGTATTGAGGCAGCAGTGAGGTGAACAAATAGTGTTTGCTTCCCTTTTCAGTTCATCTCAAGAAGGGCTTTTCTTACTTGGTTGGACTCTTTCAGTTCAGTCACCTAGCAACTTCTGAGGACCTTTGTTCCAAACATTAATCCCTAAATGCAAAACCAGTAAGAAAACAAGGGGCCTCAGAAAAGCTAAACTGAAAAACTTTTGAGTCTTGAAGTTAGCTGCTCCAACAAGCCATCAGAATTAGATTTTAATACTTAAATACACGTTCCCCGTAAGGACAACAAATGTTGGTATTTTTAAAGCTAGTTGCATAGCCATCCTATTAAATCTAGTTCAGGAAAAATACAGATTTATAATTTTACATCTCTCTGTCTGCATTTTTCCTGAAGGAAGGTAATCTAACACCAAAAGACATGTTTAAACTGCTTAAGTCCAAGCTAGAAAAAGTTTCCAGCAAGAATTTAAATATTTGTACTGTCTTCTACATTTTCAGAAACACTTGCACTTCTTTGATTCCAATTTTAACTACATCTTCATACTCAAACAAGCTATTCTGCAACTGTCAGAAAGAAATTTGTCTCTTCCTTGCCCGAAGAAAATATAATTCATCATTTAACAAAATGTATTAAAAGATACTTTTAGCAGACCTCAACTTCTATTTAGAAAAATAGATGAAGAGGAAAGATAAGACACAAAATGTAGAAAGTAAAGGGAAAAAAATTGGTAAGATCTGTTATGGTTCATAGGATCTGTCTTGGAACTGTCACATTCTGCATTTCACCAGTATTAATTAACTTAGAACTTGGACATGTGCATCCCTCAGAGAGTATTGTCAATAATTATTTTTCTTTAAAGACAGTAAATATGTCTATCCTGTCCATTTGTCCATATTTCAGAACACTTGAATGTTACTTCCAATATGGATAATAGCAAAGGGCATTTGTTATCCTAGTTTCTGCACTGGAATCCTGTTAAGCTCTTTGCTTTTCTCCTACTGCCAGTGCCACAAACCATCACAATTTGGACAGCTGACAGTAGTTTCATCCCCTTACCTAATAAAATTCACTTTACATTTTAGAGATACCTTAATAACATCCTCTGTAAAGTGATGACTTGGTGGCTAAAGTAAGAAAATGTGCCTCAGTAAAACCTGTGATGATTGTCAGTGTTCCCTCCGAGTCACTGGAGCGATTTATGCCGTAGTGAGCAGGGAGAAATCTCCAGATTCAGCTTGTTCTTCCTAGTACTGAATGTCATCACACTATAAAAAACCCTTTCTCTTGATCTTTGTAGGTCCTTTTCCCACTGAGTACTGAAACACTTAAAATATTTTTGTGTTTGTGATGCAGTTTCTTTTGGGCGATGCTGAGAGCAGGTTTATTACTTGAAAAAAATACAGTACCATGCTTGTGATAACATGAAATGTTCATTTAGTAATCTAGAATGGAAGGCTGGGAGGCTAGTTAGGGGAAAAATGAGTTGTTCATATAACTATATTAAAAAAAAATATCTTGCATTTCTTCACAAGTATTGAAAACTACGATTACTATTATGATTGAGATCAAGAGAGGGAATTCTGCCCTTCTATTCTGCTCTGGGCAGAGCTCCCCTGGAGCCCTGCATCCAGCTCTGGAGCCCTCAGCACAGGAGGGACATGGAGCTGATGGAGCAGGGCCAGAGGAGACATCCCATGTGGGGCTTGAGGAGGCTCTGAGCACCCTGCTCTAGTTGCAGATGTCCCTGCTCTCAGCAGGGGGGTTGGACTGGATGAGCTCAGGAGCTCCCTTTCAACCCTGACATGTCTATGATTAAGCACTATTACAATGTTAAAATGCTTTCCAATATTTTAGGATATGCTTTTGTCAGATCTAAACCAAGAATCCCTTGAAAACCTCTTTACTGTGTAGCACCTAGAATCTGGCTGTAACATTTGCCTTTTCCAAACTTCCTGCCACCTGACATTGAACTGCAGTGGATGAAAATTCAGCATCCAGATGGATGGGTGGCAGGATACAGCTGTCAGCACAAGCCTTTATTGAATTGTGTTGCGTGACAAGGTTTAGACTGGCACATTCAAACATTCCACATCAACTCCTTCAAAAGTCATCTCGTGTTTCAGTTACAGGCTTCTGGTGGTTTATGTTTTCCCTGGATCATTCTTAAGACTGAATTATTACAGCAGAAGATTAAGTTGAGAGTTTATCCGAGCAGTTTCAGTTTAGGAAGCCGGGTGCTGTTCAGCAGATAAGACAATACCAAAACAATATAGATAACTCAGATTGAGAACCTCATTTGGTCTAATCCTTTTGTAGATACACTCATATGAGAGAAGCTGTGATCAGCCACACTGAGGAATTTTGCTGCCTTAGTATTGAATAAATTTTTGAGAACATCCTAAGGGGAAAAAAAATACAGACATGAAGAGCCAAAGGCTTGTAGTCATCACTTTTTTTCCAGGAAATTACTTAAACTAGTGTGAAAGAGTAGTATTCATTATGGGACTGGGGTGAAGGAAAATATACAACTATATATTCTGCAGTAAAATTCTTTTTCAGGCTGTCAAAGGCCATGAATGAAACATTCATACTTTCAATGAACATGTTGTCCCCAAAGACAGTCATGTTTTGAGCAGAATAAAAATAGTAGTTGGAAGCATGGAAAAGAGTATCGAGTGTATTAAGTAAAGGAGCAAAAAATGTCATTTTGCAAAGCTTGGTTTATTTCAAGTTTGCATTAGAACACAACTTTGGGATATTGTTTTGTTGCATTTTCTGTGTGTTATGGACTAGAATGGACCTATAAAGGTCTATAATGCCAGCACTGTATCAGAGGTCTGAGGAATATTTTGACACCAAAGTCATTCTGGTCCCACAAAGAAAGCACAGAGGCAGAATAATTACTGCACTTTAAATCCTCATGCTTTATTTTAGTTTGGAAACCTGGGAGACTTTTTTAAAGCTGTTTTCATTTACTGTTCCTGTTGGGCATTACACAGAGAAGAGCTTGGAATAAAAGAGGTCAACATTACAAAATGCTGATCTCTTTTGTCTAAAAAACCTATTAGTGAAACTGGAAATTTCATAGAGGTAAGTATCCTGTAAGTGACCCCTGACAGGCACTGCCCACTCTACCTCTGTACTGCATTCTTGATACAAATGATGCATTAGTAGTTCAAATGATTAAAACAAACTTTCATTAGCAGGAAGTAATCAGTGAAATGCATCCTTCCTTAAATCTGCTAAATCTACTAATACTTTTTGGCTTTTAGTGCTCACTGACGCAGCATTTGATGCAGTACATGGTCCAAAAGCTTCTTAGGCTCCTTTAATCTGAAAATCACTAAATGATGCATCTACCCAGTGCACTGGTTCATTTGAGGGACAGGTTCCCTGCTACAAATGAAAACCTCTCACGTCAACACAGACTTTCAACTTGAGATTCCTCTTCTTTACCAGTTCATCTAAAAATTGCATTTCTAATCTGTGTAGTGGCTGCCTACATCTAGGCCATAAGAAAATACCTGAATTCTCCAATTGAAAAATTACCATCTCATAAATGTATATTATTGCTTTTATTGCAGACTCTGACTCAATTTGATTTTCATCTTGTCATTTTTTTTGCAGAGCACAGTGTGAGAATACAGACTGGGTTGTAAACTAGGGAATTTACAGGCAATTTGTGAAGTTGAACACTGCTGCAAAATTATAAAACTTTTCCATGAGATGAAAATGTTAAATGCTGATAAAAACATAGAGGGAAATTGAACTTCTTACTCATTCTAACCTAGTATGCTAGATAGTATAAAGGTATAAGATTTATAGATACTACCTTGTCTAGCAACCAAGAACCAAAAAATCTGTCAGTTCTGAAAACAACATGTAAATGGACAGAGGTTTCCTGTGGATGATATTAAGCCTGTGGTAAGTGCTCTAGGTAACTCAATCTCAGAGAACATAACTAATTTTTATTAAATTCAGTTATTTCAGTTAGAAAAATTAATGAGAGAGGTTGCAGCCAGGAAAAGTTAGAGTATATTTTCCCCACTGGCTACAAGAGAGGCAATTAAGACATCTTCTGGGTCAATGAATGAGTCTAGACACACTAATAGCCACTGGGGAATTTGCATCTATTCTTCCAGCTTGCATAATATGTCCAGAACTTGGTCCAAAAAGGGAAGGAATGAACTGCAAATGAGGAATGTCAATGTGCTCCATTTGCATTTGCTTTGACTGTCCTCACACCCCACACTGCTTGGTCCTAAATGAGCTTTCTGCTGGGATTTCTGTTTGTGGAGTGAAACAAAAAAGTTGACATGGTCAAGTGGCTCAGCACTCGCTGTGCAGGAGGAGGGCAGCACTTAGACACCAGAATAAAGAGAAAATAGTTTTTAACCTGAAATCCCCAGGAAAGAACTCTTCACTGAGTGTCCTATTAATGGAAAGCAGAAGGCAGAAGCCATGCATTAGCTCTCCTTTGGTCACACCAGCACAGGGAATTCTCCTTCCTTGGTGCAGTGTGTGCAGCCAGAGGGGTTGGATGCAGCAGCTCCAGCCAAGAGCAGTAGCTGGCTCTAAGCATAATACATACACAGGTTGTCCTATTAATTTAAACCTTATTTTACTTTAGCTAACATATAGGATGAAATTCATTCATGTTTACATGCCAACATAGTAAATTTTAAACTCAGAGAGATGTCTTGAATCCCTTTATAGCTCATGGAGAGAAATGGACTTTCCTCAGAGGTGATTAATCTCACTATAAAGTATTTTTTTTTTTTTTTTTTACAAAAGCTGTATCCATCTTATCTAATGGGGTCCTGTCCACACCGTGCAGGCAGTTTACATCAGGATGTGATAAAGCACTTCTTTCAAAAAGCACCTGCTTCCTTCCATTGATTGTAAAACAATGAGCTCAAACAGTTCTGATCTCTGTAAATGTCTAAACATATAGATAAGATAAATCCCACTGGTGCTCATTTATAAACCTGTAATCATCGGGGAAACCCAGGACAATCCCCCTGCTGCTGTAACTGGATGACTCCTAGTCAGAAGAAAGTGGGGCATATCTTTATTTACAAAGAAAAGTTAACTGTAAACTAGGAGAGAACCCAAGTTGGGTGTCATTTGGCAAAGGTGAAGATGTGGATTTCTGTTTTAACTGGAGTGCCCATTAAGGGGCTGGTGAGCTCTGCTGACTGCTTGGAGAAAGCTGAGGGGGGCATGAAGGGAAATGTATTAACAGGAATGTAAGCACTAGGCAAAGGAAGCCATCAGGTGAATAGAAATCTTTTTCCTCTTAAAGCAAACCAGACTTTATTGGAAATTCCTCCCTAACAGAGTGATAAATGTCGACAGCATTGCTGGAAGTAGAATTTAGCTGAAGTATGCCCAAGATGGGAGCCTGAAAAGGCTGAAAGGCTTTTGAGCATGCTGAGGTTTTAATAATTCTTGTATCCAATTGAATAATTACCCTGAAATAGGAATAATTTTCCACATTAAAAAGAAGGCCCGGAGTTCCATTTTTTCTTCTTTTACCACAGGCCCTCTTTTAAAACCATTTAACAAGGCCTTGCGTGTAAGACCCTGAAATGAAGAGACTGCCATAAGACATGGCAGGCCAATCTGTATTGTACAAAGCTGCTGAAAACAAGCTCAGCTATGTCTTGCTGTAAATCAGAACAGCAGGTGCCAACTACCATCAAAACACTGCAAGTGTGATGGAAGTTCATCAGGTTTGGCCTTTATCTTACTCCAAAAAGGGGAGCTCTGCAAAACAGAGACTGTTGCAAAGTCAAACTGTTATTTATATTGTGTGGGTTTTTGTTGTTGGTTGGTTTTAGGTTGGTTGGTTGTTTTGTTTTTTTTTTTTTGGTTGGTAGTGATTTCTTGTTCGTTTTTTAATATTTTTTTTTCTCTAGTTGATTTATGTTGAATAACTAATGTGCAAAAACTATTAAGTGTCACAAGGCAGTAGTTGTGCCCACATAGGTTGGGATTTTTATTTTTTTTTTGAGGGAGTAATTTAGGCCTTTTTTACCAAGTGTTATGTTGTTTTAGTAGCTCTTCTGGTCAATCTGTCACTAATCAATAGATATCAGCCTCTTCTTTTTCATCTCTCTATAAGGTTCACTGTCTCTTTCAAGGGGACAAAACCACTGCAGACAATGTTTCCTTTTAGAAGACCATTACTCTAAATAATATTCTTCCTTATTCCTTATATTCAATGTGGTTTGTATTTATTCAACCTGAGAATAGCATCACTGAATGAATTTCATGGTGCAACTGGGTTTAAATGGGAATAGCTGAAAGGTGGTCCAGGGATCTCTGAGGGTTTGGGGAAGAGTAACTTCTTGAGAATGTTTTAGTATAGAGGGCAACTCTGAAGTCCTTGCAAGGATGGTTTTTCAGCCATGAAATATTGTTGAGTATGTGCCATGTTCTGCAGAAGGGCTTTCCTCACTGCACCAAACATTATGTACGTTGGGATGAAGGTTTGTTTTCTGCAACCCATAAAGGAACTTGAAGTTATTGTAAACATCTTGCCAGTAAAAGAGCTTATGCTTTGTCTTTTTTGACCACAAAAGTTGAATTATGGAAGAACTAAAGGCGAGCTGAATAACAGATTCAGCCAGATTTTCTTAGTAATGTAATATGTTCTTATTAGATTAAAGTATTAGGTGGGGGGGGGGGGGGGAAGTCAGGGAGTTGTATTTTGCATTTAGGGGGTTATTTGAGGTTTCTTT
>JAOEGS010010529.1:0-10459 GCA_025447755.1 Corythornis vintsioides
GGTGCTCTCAATCCCATTGTCAATATCATTAATGAAGATATTAAACAATATATGTCCCAGTACAGACCCCTGAGGGACATGAATAGCTAATGATCATCACAATTATAATTTGAAGCAGAACCTCCTTCTTGATATACTGCTAGATTTTGGTGGGGTTGGCATATGGTCAGGATCTCTGTTCTTGTATAGATTGGATTTCTCTGGTGCTGTTGCTTGGTAAAATGATATTTAGCATCTTATAGCAGGATGTTTCATTCTGTTTTATTGACCTTTGGATCAAGAGATCCCATGAATTGTTGAAGACAAGGGAAGGTTATTGCTTTACTTGCGTTTTTTGGTTTTTTTTTTTACTCTATGTATTTACACTGCTAAGGACAGGAGGTAGATAAATCTTTGCGCTGACCTAGTTGCATTCCTTTGGTGGAAGCAATCGTGAAGATGTGGATGTAGTTTAGGGTGTTATATGTGTTCCTCGGTGTGTATCTCTCTCCTAAAGACTTGGCTTGGTTCCCATGCTTGCGTGCCCCCAGGGAAGGAAATTGTAAGTAGTCCAAAGTCTGCTGTGATCCCACCAGGCTGGGGAGCTGACAGCATCCATCTGGCCCTTGGCATGTGCTGCTCAACTTGTTTCTCAAAATTCCCATCAATCAGGATCTCCTTTTGTCTTAAGAAAAAAAGAAAAAACAAAACAAAAACCACAAAAAAAGTATGTTCTTTAGTTAGAGCATGAAGAGAAGATTCCTTTTTGGGCTTATTTTTAGTCTCTGAAATTATTCATGAAGCTGCTTTCCCTGATTTATGACAATACCCAGCGCTTTGCCATGTAAATGACTTTTAAATGGAATGTTTCAGCAGTTTTATAAGAATTCCTCATGTGAAGGAAAATAAACAGTTTGTCGTTTACCAGACTGTATTTGATTATTAGATTTGTTACTATAAACATCAGGCTATGCTTCCTTCGGCTGAGGCTGCTGGAGATATATGGCTTCAGGGAGCCATACCATTAAATAAAAACTAACCTGACATGAGAAATCGTCACAGAATTGATCAGACCTGTTCCCCGCTGGCCAGATAGATGCTTGTTGGCCAAAAATGAGTGTCTGATGTTGAGATTAATGTTAGTCTAGTTTTCCAGTTCTCATTCAAAAAGCAGGCAGGCTATGAAAGGTGACGCATGTGGATTTGGCATCCTGGGAGAGCACCAGGCTGTGGTGCTCTATCTCTGTGGCCTCAACTAGTATTTGAAGGAGTCAATACAAAGTGGTTAGCAAGAAAATAAATGTACAGTGGTGTGGTGAGACCTTGTAGGTCTCTTGAGGAGTCTGGAGGGGCAGAGCATCATTGATGTGCACTAAAGCCTTTTATATGCAGGCACCAGAATGAAGGGACTGTTGTATGAGTGGAAATATAACCATGGAAATTCATCTATCCATTGCTAAGGAGGTGTAAAATACCTCTTGTGCTCTTTGTATCGGGCCTAGATGAGTAAACCCATAACCCAACAACTTCATAGCAGCTTAGGAACTTCTTGTGGTACTCTTCCCTTGACTCAAATGTATCCTTCATGGAAGGGAGTTTTCCATAAGACCAGTGATTTGGAGGAACATCTTGGTCCTAAGGACCATGAAGAGCATTTTGGAAATGTCTGGACTTTGGTGCTGGACTGAGTGTGTTTCCAAGGTGTGGTGCAATGAGTGGCAGGTTATAAAGGTGTCTTCAGACTCCAGTGCTTGCAAGTACTTATGTGCTGACAAGGATCTTGCACTGGCCCTGCAGATGCCACCCCCATGCACATGTGACAATTAAAGGAAATTAATCCTGTACTGGGATGAAAAAAAACTGTGACATTTGTCTTATCACAAGGCTCCAGGCAGCTCTTTGAACCCCTGAACATCCCTGCTGCAATGCACCCTCTCACCAGGGAGCAGGGAAGTGTGGAGGGCATGAGGTACAAACAGAAAAGAGCAGAGGAAAAAAAAATCAGCCATGAAGTTGATGGTTTTTAGGAGCTCTATGAGGTAAGAAAATGCTTGTTAGGCACTATGTAATTGCAGCACAGTGCTCTGGGTTTACAGGTGGTAGACTGTGTTGGTTTGCTCAGGAATAGATGGTCCTTATGCCTTCTGACTTGGATCTGCAAGGACTTGGGAAGAGCAGAGATGCTGAGTGAGGTGCCACCAGGGCATGGACCAAGGCTGCATGTTTCGGTCTCGGGATGGGCAAGGTACTGCTCACAGAGACAGTAGTGCCCCTGGTTGCATTGATGTGAGTTATAGAGAGGAGAAGGAGATGTACCCTCACCCCACAGCACAATTCCCACATTCACCATGGCTGGGACAGCAATTCTGATTGAGCCTCCATTTCTCCTTTCCCACTCATTTATGAAGGACTCGCTTAAGTTGGTTTTTGTGTGTTTCCCTGAGCTGGTTTGTGGTAATTCAGGGACGTGATAGGATTTTTATGATGTCAGCCTCCTTGTTTTGCAGAAAATAGGTTATATTTGGCCCCTCTCTTTGCCTAGAGCCTTCCAGAATGTTAGCCAAAGGTAAAACATGGTGGTAAGGGTTAAAAAACCAGTACTTGGAGTGGGAAAAGCTTCCTTTCTTCATTGTAAGGGCTGGCTGATGTCTCTGAGCCTCAAGTGCTTCCCTTCTGAGGTGCTACAGCTGCGATGGCATTTTCACAGGGTGTGTTGCTGGGTCTCCCTGTGATAGTGATGAGAATCACAGAATCATTTTGATTGGAAAAATGTTTCAGATGATTTTGTCGAACCATTCCCCCAGCACTGCCAGGATACCACTAAACCACGTCCCTCAGCACCACATCTCTATGGCTTTGAAACCCCTCCAGAGATCATGGGGGCTCCACCACTGCCCTGCATAGCTTAGGCCAGGGCTGGACAACCCTTGGGAATAAATCGTTCCTCAGCTCCAACCTAAACCTCCCCTGGAACAACTTGAGGCTATTTTTTCCTGTCCTGTCACTTGTTCCTTGGGAGTAGAGCCTGACCCCACCTGGCTCCTACCTCCTGTCAGGGAGTTACAGAAAGACAGAAGGTCTCTCCAGTGAGCTGCATGTTTGCAGTGCTGGTGCTTTTGCTGCTAGGCACACAAGCAGGGTGAGAAGTGAGGCATGTATAAAAGGGTGAATGGTCTGAAAGGCCACGGTGGTAGTCAAGTGGATGAGATGAGGGGATGGGGGCTGGAGGCACATATCCCTTTTCCCACTGTAATAGGTTTGGCTGTGATTCCCCAGGTCTCAAATTCATCCTCAGTCTCCATCCCTCAGCAGTGATCAAGGTGTCAATGACAGGAGCCAGGGAGGGTGCAGGCAGCAGCTCGTGCTTTGTCTGTCATGGGAATTAAACTGGAATTAGCGGGAGAGCTGAGCCTTGTGAAATCGGCAATAAATCCTTCTGGAAATATAGTGTTTGTCTGGGCTTCACTGGGTGAGCTGTCACAGGGATGGGCCCCTCTGAAGAGCTGATGTGTTGCAGGACAGACTGAATGTAGAGCAAGAGATGTGTGGGGAGGAGATGCCATCCCCCCAACCATATAGAATCATAGTCTGGCTTGGGTGGGAAAGGACCTTCAAAGCTCACCTTGTCCAACCCCCCTGCAGGGAGCAGGAACATCTGCAACTAGAGCAGGTTGCTCAGAGCCCCGGCCAACCTCACCTGCAATGGTTCCAGGGATGGGGCAGCCACCACCTCTCTGGGCAACCTGGGCAAGGGTCTCACCATGCTTAAAGAATTTCTTCCTTCTCTCCAGTCTAAATCTCCCTCTTATAGTTTAAAACCATCACCCCTTGTCTGGTCCCAACAGGCCCTGCTAAAAAGAGCGTCCCCATCTTTTTGACAGGCCCCTTGAAGTCCTGAAAGGCCACCAGAAGGTCTCCCTGTAGCCTTTTCCAAGATGAACGCCCCCAACTTGCTCAGCCTTCCTTCACAGGAGAGGTACTGCAGTCCTCATGTGGTCTGGATGTTCCACATCTGCAGCTGTGGTTTGACTGTCCCCATGACTGGGGCACCTGTAGCCAAGGGTCATGGAAAGCCAGAGGATGGGTTTAGTGCTACCACTATGCTTTAAGTCTGAGTTCACTTCTGATCACTTCCCACAGTGTTGTTTCTTCAGCTTCATCTCTCTCTTTCTCTCTCTCTTTCTCTCTCTCTCTCTCTCTCTCTCTCTCTCTAGGAATGGTGCTGCTCTTGCTGCTCCAATGTCACACAAGTATTTCAGTCACTTGCCAAGAACCTGATCCCTGGCACCACTCTGCTTGGGGTTGTGGGGGGATGGGGATTTAAATGGTGATTTTTAATTATTTTTTTTTAACATGCATAGGTTGTTTTGCTGCTACTTTTTATTCCTCTGTGCAAAGATAGCACTGTGTTGTAGAAACAAATCTCTGGCCTTTTGCTTTCTGAATAGCAAAGGGCGGACATGTTAATAGGAGGGAGGGATGGGGTGGCTGGTTGCCAGCGGGATGTGCTTCTTCCCTGGTGCTCTGCTTGCCAAGATGTCATCAGCCCAGCTCTGGGAAGGTTTTCCTGCGGCCTCACACTCTCTCTAGGCAGAATTTAATCTTCTTCAGCCTGATGTGAGTTAAACACACACAGCTGCCCAGGAGACAGAGGCTTTGTGAGCTGGTAGATGTTTGCTTGATGAAGGGAGGTCCTGGCAGTGCTCTCTCGATGGAGCACCACTAGATGCATGCCCTCATCTTTCCCTCCTTGAATGCCCATTACTGTTCTTCTCACCAAGGGGAACTATTTAGTTATTATTTCTGGACACAGAAAGAACCTTCTTCTCTCCTTGTGCTGCAGATGAGTCTTTTGATGAACCTTCTTCATGCATTTCTCTTTTCAGCAAAAGACAAGAAATTTTCTTCCCCTTACTTTTGCCAAGGAAAAAGGTGCATCTCTGTCTTTATCCTTTCTACAATATACAAAGGTTTGTCTCCTTCTGGCCTCAAGGTGGCAAGATGTGGGACACGGATGTCCTATGAATTAAAAGCCCTTTATATTCATCCATAGTGACCCATCAGAGAGAGATTATTCTGTATTGGTTTAAGATGAGCAAGAAAAGCATTATAATCCCAATAATGCTCTCTTTAAGATTAGTTCATTTCAATGTGCTTGTGGCAGCAGCCCCTGTACAGTTGTGAAACAAGTGAGATGCTCAGGTTTACTCTTCCCAGGACCTGGTTTCCCACATTTGCTTCTACTGTTGTTTATTTACCTTCTGGGAGGCTGCAACAAGCTGAGGCCTCTTACTAAGAAAGTGCTGCTGGAACTTGTTTATCCTCATCTTTCCTTTAAAGTTAACATTTGGGTGTGATACTCTCATGCTAGTCATCTGCTGATACAGATCTGGTGGAACTTTGCTGTACTGAAGGACCAAGTTTGGTGGGGACTATGGCAAAAGCCCACATGTTGACACTAACCCACTCCCCTAAAAGGGTTGAAAAAAGGAACCTATTGTATGCCTAATTACCATTTATTATTTGCCTTTACCACACTGTTTTTAAAGCAAAGTCTAAAAATTCTAATGCTCAAAGGATCACTTACTAGCATGCAGCTGTGCCGTGTATAATATGCAGCACACGTTCATGCTCTGAAACCCAATAAAACTGGTAATTAGCCCCTGAAAGGTATTAGTACAGAAGATACAGTTTTAGTTTGCCTAGTGCCTTTTCTGCAAACTGTATCTCAAAACACGTTGGAGAGTTAAGTAATGCAGAGTTTAAATAATAAGCACACCGGGAGAATGTATTAGTAGAAAAGGATGTGTAGTACTGCAAAGGGAGGAAGAGCCAGGTTGGGAAGAGCCGAGGTCGCTTGTGCAGTTACCATGCAGAGCTCAGGTCATCCCTCAACTCCCCTTGAGTGTTTGCCTCTCTGTGGTCTGTCTACACGGTGGGGAGGATGGAGGGCTCTGGGAAAACAGCACGAGCTGAGCTGGGAGATGGATGACGTATGTATGGCAGGCTGTGAAACGAAGGAGAACATTTTTGCGCCAATGTGTTCATCTTTCCCTTTCATAGCTGAAGACAGAGTAGCTATTGCACCGTGGCTCTCCCTTCCAGTCCCTTTCTGCTTCATTGACTAAGCAGTTCACTTTAAATCTCAGATGGAATCATAACTTTTTCTCTTCTCTCCACTAACTCCTCACTCTCCTCTGTGCTCTTATTTTTCAATGCTGACTTTGTAGTTGTATTTAACACTGGGCAGTGCCATGGGGACTCAGGGTGTGAAATGCAGCCAGACTGCAACATGCTGCTATGCCATGGGCAGGAGAGGCAAGGACTGTTGACCCTTTTCTCCTTATTCTTCATCCTTGGAGATAGGGCTGCAGATAAGTACTCCAGCTTTACTGTTAATGCTCCAAGGAAACTTGAAGATCATGTGGAAAAAAACGTTTGCAAAATATCAGCAAGTTTAATGGACACTCTGAAATAAATGATGGTTTAGGAGTTGTGTGTCCTGCCTTACTAGAATAGAGGTCAACTGGGTTTGCTTCCTTTGGCCAGCCAGATGTTGAGCTGAGGCCATGGCGTTGCTTAAAGAGAAATGAGAATACTTGGACTCCTTCACATGTAAGACATTCTTGAAGGTAATAATACCATTTGGTGAACTGTTCTTCGGTGGAGCAGTCCATGTATGCAGAGAAGGAATTGAGTTCTCTTGTCTTCACACACTTACTTATTGGGCAAGGCTGTCTTAGCATCACAAGGAAAAAGAGTTAAAATTGTGAGAAAATAAAGGGAAGTTTCTAAATTAGGGATAGATACCAGAGCTCAGATAGACCTTATGTCATGGGCAGAAGAGCTGATACAGATCCCAACACCTTCAGGATGCTGTCATGTTGATGGTCTTCATCCTCCCTTGTCCTCCTGGGGGTCAGGCTGTCCCTCTCGCCTAAGTTGCTCCAGTGATGGCAGGAACCTGCCCATCTAGAGTCGGTCATGAGCCTCTTTGGTGTACGTGTCTGCAAGAGCAGCACAACATGCTATTGATTTTTCCTTGGAGTTACGTGGTTTCAGAAGTGGATGTCAACCAACCCGCAGGACCTTCACTAAATCTCCATGACTGTTGTAAGAGGTGCAATTCTGTTTATTTGTTCTTGGATTTTATTTTTTTTTTTTTTTTTAATTCTTGTTTAATCTACAGTTTCTCACTTTGCAGTTTCTTTTAGCACATTCATCTGAATGGTTGTTTGCTTTGTGAAAGCCAAGGTGGTTTAGTGAATGGGGATGTGGTTGTAGGTGTCATGATCTAAAGACAGAAGCAAGGCAAGGTTAAGGGAAATCCTCTTTATTGTCCCAGTGATATATCAGTGGTGGAAAGAAACCCCAACATACCCAGCTTTTGGGTTCAGAGTCACTTCTTTGAGCAAAATGTGCAACTTCTGACAAGAAAGCTGATGATTTTTGTCTTGGTGCGTGGGAGGAGATGTTGGATTCTGCATGCAACTTCCCCAGGCAGATCCTGAGAAGAACGCCCCTGCAGCTGAATTACAGCAGGCATTGCCGCAGGAGGAAGCTACTGTCACTACTCAGCCACTCAAAGTCCTTGGTGACTCTGGTAACTCTGTTATTGATATATTAAAGTAGTAGCCTGAGGAAGAAACGGCTGCTTTTTTTTTTATTTATTTATTTTTTGTTTTTCAGGAAGGAAGGAACAGGTTTTATTGTGGGGTTTATGCCTGACTTGGGATGAAACCTGACATGCTGCTGCAGGGAGGACATGGTGGTGACCTAGCAGGAGGTTGGGTTTGTGCCAGTTTTGCATAATTAAGGTATTTGAAAGCTTATAAGTGAATGATGAACACTAAAGCTAGAAGTTTTAATAGGAGTGAATGATATTTTTAGGTGCATGTTTCAGTCAGCCAGGGTTCTTGGCCTCTGGTTTAATTGAGGGCCGTTGAGCCCTTTGATGTCTGCAGAAGTTGCTGACCTACAGAAGTTCAGGGCTGTGGAAAACTGGGTATAGAGAATCTTGAGCTCAGTACTCTGGGGTCTCTGACTGGAGAGGTTTTGGCTTATAATGTCATTATTGCTGGTCTTGTAGAAAGATTGTTTTGAGAGATCCATAACCCACTCCTGAATGATCTCTGGATTGGGTTTGCTTCCTTGGGCCAGCCAGATGCTGAGCTGAGGCCATGGCTTCGCTTAAAGAGAAATGAGAATACTTGGACTTCTTCACATGTAAAACATTCTTGAAGGTAATAATACCATTTGTTGAACTGTCCTTCAGTGGAGCAGTCCATGTATGCAGAGAAGGAATCGTCTTCCCTTGTCTCCATGCACTTATTTCTTGTTGTTTTGATGTTCTGGAAAATCTTCCTCATACAGATCATTAATGAAGTCAGATCTGTGAGAGCTCAGGAGTGATGTGGCTTTCCCTGTGTTTTTAGGTCATTTATATACCAAAAGAGGCCTGCAGGGCTTTTATATGCTGAAAGATGAAACCACCTCCTGAAGCCAACACTGTAGAGATTCAGAGCGATTCAGGGGATCCTGGAGCAATTCTTGCAGCACTTTCAACTCTTGCTGTAGTCTGATGGGATTTCTTAATCTCATTATGCAGCAGATAAAATGCTGTCCTTGAGGAAAGGAGTTACTGTTTTATACAAAGACTTAAAATACCTTGATTTTTTTTTTTTTCTTTTCTCTATAAGGCTGCTTATTTAAAGTGAATTTTGGCAATGGTGATAGGTAGCAGAATGAAGGCCTTGAACTGGAAGTCTTTATCTTAGAGGATAAAGCACAGCTTGGGCAGAAATGATGCAAGGTGTCTTAATCAGCTTGCTGAAGTGTCTCCAATTCTATCCTTGAGGGAGCATCTGAAGAGGACAGGTCCTCCACAATTTGAAGTCTTTGCAAGCAGAGGCAATAGCAACACAAGTATCCTGGATCACTTAGCTCTTCAAGGCCACGGTAGCATTACAATACCACAGTTTCTAAAGACCTGCATCAACCCTACATCAGTATTTAGTAGGACGTGACAAATAGCATTTAAAATCTTTAGTCAAATCCTCCCCTTGGGTACCTAGCTTTTAATTCCCCTTGTTATGCCAATTAAACACCAGTATTAAAATAATACTATAGGTTAAAGACAGAGAAGTTTCTGAAACCATCTTGCAATTCTGGACCTCACTTTTTCCTGAAGGATGTGTTCTCTTAGGTGGTATTTTCTGTGTGCCTCAACAGTACATGCATGTAAGACTTGAGAGAGATGAGGATACTTGATTGACAGGGGTATTTCACCTTGCTCTGCTCTCCTCTAAACTCTGTGTCCTTGAGGCCTGAGGGGTCATTGCTGCTTATCGCTATATATGTAAAAGGAAGGGGACAGTCATCTCCCTTGTCTCCAGGGCTTATAGCAGTGGAGGGTTTCAGTTTGCCTGGCTTTCCTGTATCAGGGATTCCTAACAAGGATGCTGCAAGTCCAGTCCCACTGGGGACTGCTTGTTCTGCACAGTATCTATCATGGTGCAGAGCATCCCTCACCATGTTGGGTGGTCATGGGCACACCCAGCCTTTATCTGTTGCTCCAGTCCTGCCTTCTTACAGCACAGCTGGACTGTCCACAGCAGTGAGCCAAGCAATTCCCTCTTGGCTACTATTAATATTTTTCTTCTACAAGTCTCACAGTCTTATTATGGTGACTAATGAAAGCATATTCCCTGACCTTTGCTCCTTCCATCCAAATTGCATTCTAACAAGTATATGTATTTTTGACCCATCACATGGTGAGAAAAAAGGCTTCTTCCTGTTCAGGCAGAATGAAAAGAAAGTCCATTTGCCAAACACAGTGAGATGTAGGTTTTCCTGTTGGCTGCTTGGTCGTTCCCTGACTGCTGCCTCTTTCTTTTCAAGCCCTCTGTTACGATGAACTTTGAACATCATCCCAAGCAGTTTCAATAAAGAGATGCTCTGAAGCAGCTTCTTGCCTTTGTTGTTTAATTGCTAGAAGGAAAACCAGTTATGATGATGGGTTTAATGGTAGCTGGGGCTGGGTTTATGAAAATTCAAATAACAAGTCATTGTATATTTGGGGGAAGAGCTGTATTTCTAATCTCTCATGTAGCATGATGGGATCCTGTTCTGTCTTGTGCTTGGGGGTAGTTCTGCATTATAAATATATCATTATTTATTTAATCTGTTTATGGTTGTTGCTTTTCAGAGAGTTTTAAAATGCTAGAGGATTTTATGTGTAATTTAGTAATCTTGTGAGGTTAATGTATATCCAATGCCACAGCATGGACATTCCCCAAAGGGGTTTCTTTGTCCAGAAGAGAGGCTGCAGAGGGGAAAATTTGGAAGCATTGCCCTAATGTTAACAAATAGAGAGAAACAACCCTAGGCTGGAATATTTATTGATTTTATCAGATTTCTATTTTATATCGGTACTCTCGCAGGGTGAACATGTTTTGCTGTAAAAGAACTTATATATATA
>JAOEGS010010529.1:10830-34834 GCA_025447755.1 Corythornis vintsioides
AACCTGTTGTGCTGTAAAAGAACTTATATATATATATATTTCTATATTCTATATTACAGATATTTATGTATTTTTATATATACACTTATGTTATATATATATATGTCTCCAATGTATTAATCTGCCCTCTGTGACAGTTTCTCCAGTGTGGGAGGCTCTTTCAGACAAATGTCAGGTTTACTCCTTGGCACCTAGCTGAGCAAGATGAGGCTGGAGGTATAGGAAATAAACCCTTTCTTGAAAGTTTGATAGCCATAGGCTGGGATCTTCTATTTGCATGTGAAATGCATTTTGTTAATATCGCCTGAGACTTTTTGTTATAACTGCAGAGGATAAAAACCATGGAGATGGTTTGATTTGTTTGATATTCGTATTAGTTTATCATAAGAGATTTTCATCTCATTTATGTAAAGCAAGCGAACATGAAAAAATAGAAGCCATACATTCTCCCCCCAGGCTTGTTCAGTTATTATACTATTATTACAGTTAATTCAATATTATTTGGCTTTGAGAGGAATAGCTATTGTTATAGAAGTGCTCCAGAATACTTAATACTACAAACACTACCTAATTGTACTATGAGCAGTCTCCTTGAGATCCATCAGAAGAATCAAAAGAGCAGATTTGATATTAACTCTGCTTTGAACAAGAGGTTCAGGACAGTTCTTGAAGTGCTTGAGCTCTCTCTTTTTGAGGAAACCTGTGCAGAATATCAGTGAGACAAATGTTTATCGACCCCCATTTCAGCTGGGTCATGAGTTCAATGCAGGTTCCATGTGTTGAAGTCTGTCTGGGGTTTTGGGGACTGAAAGACACTGAGGCATAAAAGGGGACATCTTCTCTCATGTATATTTATTCAAATAATGCCAGCCCTTCAACTTCTGTAGCTTCATAGAAAAGAACAACAGATATAAATGAAGGAAACATCAACTCAGATGGAAAAAAGATGAGAATGTTTCTTAAAAGAAATAGGGTTTTTTCTTTTGCTGCCTGTCCTCAATGTGGGTTTTCTGTGGGTGCTCTTGTGGTCCAGATAATTCACCTTTTCCCTTTTGCAGCTCCCAGCAACATTACACATACAGGTGTTTTCCTCCTTCACAGTAAATTTGCTGTTACAGTAGAGAATACTGTTCTGTACAGTTTTTTTTTTTTACAGAGAACATTGTAAAGGTTTTTTGCATTTTTTATCTAATCCCTCTTAACATTCGTATCTCCTTCCCTGGTCCTCTCCCAGGTCACACTCACGCTGACTTCTTGCTAACACCTGCACTGGGATGTGCATAGTACAGCAAATTTCCTTCAAGTGCTAAAAAAGCTCCCAAGCTGGGGCAGTCCCTGCCCAGATGGGTAATTTTTCAGGAGTCAGGGAGCATGTAGTGTTTCCTGGGAAAGCCATGAATGAGGGAGCAGCTCTGGAGTTCAAGTTGTCTTCTCCTTGCTTTCGCTTTGCCCATGTTTTCCATCTTCTGCTCCTTTCTCACATGTAGTAACACTTTTGGCAACCCACCTGTGTTTTTAGGCCAAGAAGAGAATTGGGGTCTTGAATCCAGGGCAAACAAATTTAGCAAGCAGAAAGTGGGTTCGAGGTCAGGAGGTGAATAGAGAAGACATGGGGAACATGGCAGCACCCATTGGGACAGGCAGGAGGGAGAAAGTAGCTGTAGTGGAGCCAGGTCGTGTCTGCTTTTTGTACTTTCTCTGTTTTAATGGAGAATTCTTTGTATTTTTATCCTTTGCAGCAGCCCTGAGGCTACAGTATGTACCTCAGCATGATGCTGCCCTGCAAACAGGGTGTGTCTGCTTGCTTTGATTAAAAAAGGCAAGTTCTGGAGGTGGGTGATGGAGAGGTGGGGGGGACAGGACTGTACTGCTCCTAACACTGCATGCATCTTCCCTTCCCTTTGATCAACTTTCTCGGAGGATTTTCACACCCACGCTCTGAAATAAGGTGGGTTTTTTTTGGGGGTGGGGGGGGAAAGGGAGAATTATTAATGAGTTTGGAGCGGTTGCTATGGGAACCTGTTGCTAATGAATCTCTGGGGTTTCCTCTCCACCTTGAGCCACGTTTCCTGGTAATTGTGTTCCCATGGCAACGAATGTCACTGATACCCTGGCTGGCTCCTGGGCCACTGCCTTGGATGGGCAGATAAAGCTCCTTCTTATGTCATCCAGGGGATTTATATCATGGAATTAGGTGAACAAACCTGTGGTTCCTTCTATACCTCCTGCAAATTTGGAGACTTTTTTTTTTTCCTTCCAAAACAGTTTTAACATTTATCCAGAATTCCAACTCTAAACCCTTTCTTTCTGCTCATTTTTTTTTTTTACCTGAAGTCCAGCATTGCTGCAACCTTTGACTCCTACATCAGTTCTTGCTGTCTCCTGGCTGCCTCCTCTTCCTCACCATCTCTCCTCCACTGACTCAGTGTCTGGCCCTGTGTTGGGACGAGCTGGTTCTGACCATTTCAGGAGAAAAGCCTGAGAATTGTGGGAATTTCTTCCCAGTTCTTTGTGGTGGGCTCAGTTGCAGGAGGTGGGATAATTAGCCTTGAGATAATTATTTTGCAGCTCTGTGTTGGTTTTTTTTTTTGGAGGGTGTGGGTCCCTCTGAGCTGGCTGTGTGCTTAGCTGGTCTGCCTTACGCTCTCTGTGGGTCTTTGAGCAGTGATGGAAAATAAAAAGTTAAAATATACTTTACCAATTTCCAGTCCTTGTAAATGGAGTAAGTGGATGTGAGAGACACAGTTAGAGGCAAGAAAAAACACATTTGAATTCCTGCTTAATCCCAATTTTCTGATACCAGTGGTAAATGAGGTGTATTTCATTAATGGAGAATGTGCCTCCATGTAATTGCCTGGTAGCCTCTCTCCTCTGGAGCGACCCGCAAAGGCTGGCACTGGTGGCTCATTATGTAAGGCAAGTTCATTAGGAGAGCCCAGTGCTCTTTTAATTGCAATCCTTGACAGAGGTTCACCTCTGAGTCACAAACATGGAATTGTTCAGAACAGTTAAGTCTGGCCACCAGTTTTCCAGCTGTCTGAAAATGGATTTTCAGCAGGAAAATTGGGTGTTTCAAATGAAGCAATTGAGATGATCCAGTAATACACAGGAACAACCAAAAGGTGTTTTGTCTTTAATTCATGGGATGAATGCAGCAGGACAAAGCCCCACCTCTGTATCAGCAGCATCTTGTTGGCAGGGAGTGGAAAAAAATATAATAATTAGAATCTTAGGGTCCTGGCAGTTTATCTGCTCATGGCAGCTATCTCCTAGCCACTAGCCCCACTGTAAATTGTCTCTGAAGGCATCAGCCTCTGCATAAGCACTTAAGTGCTTTTGCTATTCCAGGCAGAGCAGACACCAAAATCCATCAGGTCGTCTATTTTTCACCAGGCAGTACTGACTCATCTGTTAAAGCCAAGCCACCTCTCATCATGGGTTTTGGACATGATATTTTTTCATCTCATGGCACCTTTCATGCAGGAATAATTTACTTTTTTTTTTTTGTGGATGTGAATAAATCAAACTTCAGGAATTAAGATGGAAGAGCTGAGGGAGTACTACAGGAGAGCAAGCACGGGACAAGTAGTGCTGAGATGTCCCAAATCCTTATTCTATTGTCATACTGTGGTTCCTCAATAAAACCAGGATAGAAGAGGGCATTTCTCCCAGGATCACTATCACAAAGATGAATCACAGAATTTTAGGGTTTGAAAGGAACTTCTGGAGATCATTGAGTCCAACCCCCCTTGCCAGAGAAGGAGCACCCAGGTCATGTCACCCAGGAATGCACACAGATAGGCTTTGAAAGTCTCTAGAGAAGGTGACTCCACAACCTCTCTGGGCAGCCTGTTCCAGACTCCATCACCCTCACAATAAATAAGTTCCTCCTCATGTTGAGGTGGAACCTTCTATGCTCCAGTTTATACCCATTGTTCTTGTCCTATTGCTGGGCACTGCAGAAAAGAGATTGGCCCCTTCCATTTGACACCCACAAAGCTATTGAGCAGTAACAGTGATCATCTAAATCTTTCCCTATGTGTGTGTCTTTCTAGGTATGAAAGAGCATGGCTAATGATACCTTGTAAAATGATGAATAATTTATCTAGTGATTGATGGTATCTCTGAAGTAGATGTGAGATCCTGTACCCATCTCACAGATTAGTAAACTGAAGCTAATTGAGTCTTTGAGAGATCATAAATAAATTACACTTGTTGTAATACAGGATGTTGCTGTTATATTGTTTGTCTGGAAGAGAAGGGAGGCTCCTGGCAGCATGAAATTACCATGGTGCAGAGAAAGGAAGATTAAGTAAATGAAACCCACTAAGTGATTGTCAGGTGGAGTGGCATTTGACAGAACAAGTCAATCTATGTTTGTGTCTGTCCAGATTCCCAACAGTTAGACAAGAGTTGTTGTACCATAGTTGTCTGCAATTAATGGAATTGTAGGATTATAGACTGGTTTGGGTGGGAAGGGATATTTAAAGCTCACCTGGTCAAACCCCATTCAGGGAGTAGGGACATCTGCAACTAGAGCAGGTTGCTCAGAGCCCTGGCCAACCTCATCTGGAATGGTTCCAGGGATGAGACAGTGACCACCTCTCTGGGCAACCTGGATCAGGGTTTTACCACTCTCACTGTAAAAATGTGTGGCTCTTGAAACCTTTAGTCTGTGGTCCCAAAGTTAGTTGCATCCATGGCACCTCACAGGGGGATTTGTAAGTAAAAAATCTTCCCCTTTGCTTCTTCTGGAGGCTATTCATTGCCTCCTGACCAGGCAATTCTCCACATCCCACACACTCATGTCTCTTGGCAACTACTGCTCCGCACACAGTTCCTCCAGCATTAAAACATCTTGTATCTCATCATTAGGCAGCTGTTGAGCTGTTGCTGGAGTACTCTCATCTTCACTGATGGTCCTGCTGAACTCCACGCAGGTAATGTCCTCCCCACCACTCCTGGGTGTTTGCTGCTGATGTTTCTACATGGTGCCATAGGAAATAGCATCAATATATCCACAGCAAGAAGGGGCTGTTCCCTACTGGAAAGGTCTCCTGCTGCCTCCCTCCCCAGGCTCGTTACTTGCTACGCCTCACAGGTAGTTTTTTTTTTTTGTTCCAGCGTTCTCCCTCGAAACAGCACATTGCAAAGAAGCCTTTTGAAAAATACACTTCCCTTCCTTTCATTGGTTTTGAAATATAAATATTTCATCTAATGCCTGTCTTCCAGCCTGTGCTCCTCAGTGCTTTCCAGGGCAGTGTGTGCCTTGATCTAAACAGATTTACTTAGATGAGAAGCACTAAAAAAGAGCTGTCTGTTTTTTACTTGGTTTTTTTTTTTCCAAAGAAAGTTGAGTTTTGGAGTAAATGGGTCATTTTGTGTTTAAATCTGTGGAAGGCCACTTGGAATCACCATAGAATGTTTTGAAGTACTGTGACCATCTCCAGTAGGTGCCTGGCTTTCCAAGGGCTTCTCCAAAACTGATGGCTTTGTTAGGGAGCCTGGAATGTTTTGTTGCTTAATTTAGACTGTTTATCTCAAGAGACCCTGAAGTTCAAAGACTAAGAGATGTGCTGAAGCTGTTCAGTCTCTTTCCTGAGTAGCTGCAAGTTAGTGCATTTTATAGCACCATCCATGCTGCAAGTTGAATCTTGGACTACTTGTGCAGACCAGAGCATATTAATCCATCTGCAGTAGAACTTCTACTTCTTTGTAGTTTGATAACCCAATGTGCTGCTTCTTGCTTTTCTTTTTTTTTTTTTTTTTTTTCTGGGACTCCAAAATTTGCATGGAAAACCACACAAACAAGCATGGTGTTGTCATTCTCCTTGTGCTTGCAGCTCCCATCAGTCCGTTGCTGGCTTCCAAACAGTGCCTGGAGAAAAAAAAAAGATCAGCTTTAAGGAAGATTTATTGAATCTGGCAGCCTTTCTCTGAGGCTGTCATTCCAGTTCTGCCATCCTTGCCCTTGGATGCGAGGCCGCTGGGTAGGATTGCAGGTTGCTAGCTGGCTCATTGGCATGAAGTCCACCACCTGTCAAGCTTGGTAGAAATGCTGAAGTTTTCAGTGAGGTTCAGATTTCAGTTTAGTGGGTGTGATTCCATCTCACCCAGTCTTATAAATCCAGGGTAATTACAATGGAATGATCTTGTTGCATGTGAGGGGCTCTTCACAGGTACTTCTTTGTAATCTGAAGGACTGATTTAGGCTTTAGTCACAATTTCTCCTATTATTGTTTAAAGTTAAAAAAAAAAAAAAAAGTCCTCTGCTCAATTAAAAGAGGATGGTGGAAGTATTGCATTTAGATCAAAGCCAGAGCATTATTAAATCCTTGCAAGAAAATAACCATTTCTATACCAAAATGTGAAGTTGTCATCCTCTGATAAAAGGCATCTTTTATGAATTTCAAAAACATTTATTTCATCCAGTAATCTTGGGAATGCTGGAAAGGTATGTCAGTTGACAAGACAACCCATTCCTCTTTTTTTTTTTTTTTCTTTTTTTTTTTTTAAGCTTTATTTTTCCTTCCCCCTTTATTTCTCTTATATCACTTTTGGACACTTGAAAGGATCTTAAAAGGAGATTTGATAATTTAGGAATTCAGGCTGGCTTGATTGAAAGGCAGAGTTTTTGTTACTTTTTTTGGGGGGGGAGGGTTTATTATTATTTTTTTGTGTGTGTGGTGGTATTTTTGTTGTTTGGGTTTTTTTTCTTAAAGCTAATGTAGTTTGTGGAGAACTTCTTATCAAGTCCCTCTTCATTCATCCCTGTCCTCTGTATGGAAAGTCACAGCAAGACAAGGGAAACAGCAGGAATGACAGGGACGACTGCAAAACCGGAGAGGAGGAAGCAAATAAACCGCACGTCTCCCCTCTTCCCCCATAAATGCCTGTTTCCTGCAGATCTCAGCTGTACTCAAGTCCTTGAGCTGTCTGTCCAAGTTAGTTTTGTGACATGGGACATGGCGTGAGATCCATGAGTGCACACAGCTGCAAAAATCCTGGGTCAAAATGAGGGTAGCTCAGAAAGTCAGTCTCATTTGGGCCCATTTCCTGGAAAAAACTTTTTCTCTCTTGTCCTTCCCTCTCCACTGTAATACTCAAGTTGGGGTTTATATTTAATTACTTAACAAGCAATTAAACCCACAAGAAGTCATGCCTTCAAATCTTTGCTTTTCTGAGCAAGGCCGCTTAAGCCCAACTTGTTGTCTTGAACCAACCAGATGCCACCTGCAGCCCTTTCTCCAACCCTGTGGAAAAGTAAGCTGTCCGTCCAAGCAAGTCCATCCATTGCCATGAGAACAGGTCAGTCACTGGGGAAAGTAAATACCAAAGAAAGAAAATACCAAAAACCCACAAATTTCAATGCAGCCATCCTAGGCTGGATGAAATCCTGGAAAGGCACATTTGGTCCTGACTTATTGAAACCCTTGGATGGATGGTACAGACCTGGGATGTGTTCTACAGAAGACGTTTATACATCACTCGGCTCAGGGGCTGCAGATGCGATGGGGATGAAGCTCTCAGTGTTTTGCAGAGGACAGGTTTATGGACTGATTGAAGCCAACAGAGGAAGAATGATCCTTCTGGTCCCTGGGTTCAGAGGCTGTGGATAGCCAGGGTGAGTTCTGCAGGGATTCATGCATCTTTAGAGAGAGGAAAAAAATGACATATTTAATGCATATGATACATATGTAATACACACATAAATAATACTTATTTAATCTGTAGATAGGGGAGTGGAGTATCTCCCTTATGAGGAAAGCTTGAGGGAGCTGGGTCTCTTTAGCTTGGAGAAGAGGAGACTGAGGAGTGACCTCATTAATGTTTAATAAATATGTAAAGGGTGAGTGTCAGGAGGATAGAGGCAGGCTCTTCATCCAGTCATCCAGTGATAGGACAAGGGGCAATGGGTGCAAGCTGGAACATAGGAGGTTCCATGGAAATGTAAGGAGAAACTTTTTCACAGTGAGCTTGTCAGAGGCTGCCCAGTGAGATTGTGGAGTCTCCTTCTCTGAAGAGATTCCAAACCCACCTAGATGTTTTCTTGTGTGACCTGATCTAGGTGATCCTGCTCTGACAGGGGAATTGGACTCAATGATCTTCTGAGGTCCCTTGCAACCCCCTAAAATTCTGTGGTACTTAATCCACAGCAATAGGGGTTTCACTTTGCAGTCATGAGATGATGAAGTGTGTTCACGTCTAGTGCAATGCCAGGACTTTTTATACCTCCCAAATACCTCTTGACTTTAGGATGGCAGATGCCAATACCTCATGCAGCAACTGGGACTTAACCCCCCATCAAGGTCAAGTCCTGGCTCTCTCCAGGGAGCTCCTGCTCAGGCTGTCACTATTTCCCTACTGAGCTTGTAAAAGGAGCAGCATCAGAAAAAATCCTCACTTGCAGCAGCCAGTGTGAGATGCTCAATTAGTATTCATAGGGTGTGATGCTAATGCTAAATTTTTATGGGGTGTTTGTTTGTTTTTTTAATGTGAATTTTATATACACAGGATTTTGGAAGGAAATGTTTCAAGTGTATTATTTACATATAAAAATGTGGTGCAGGGAGATTCAGGTTGGTCTCTACTGGTGTAGGGGTTTTCTGCCCCCCTGGTGTAACTGCAGCTTTATCATAGAATCATAATGTGTTAGGGGTTGGAAGGTACCTCTAGAGATGGAGTCCAACCCCCCTGCCAAAGCAGATTACAAAGATATTTGTTTCTTATTCAACCTAGATGGCTGGGGGAAACAAACAAACAAAAAAAACCCTAACCAAACAAAAAAAACACGCAAAAAGCTACAGAATACATAAAAGAACTGTAGCTGGATTGCAGTTATTTACAGGGAGATAATTTTGTTGATTAGTTTTGGTGCTGTTCCCACATTACACAATGTCACACAAATCCCAGTGAGCAGCCAGGCCAGATGTTTGATTTTTATTGCTTTTACATAAGATTGGGAATCAGGTATGGATTCAGAGAGCATTTCCTTTCTTTTTCTGAAGCATTTGAGAAGCCCCCTGTAGCCTCCTGACAGATGATGTGTTGCTTCTTTGTCTGGCTTGTCCTGCTTTGTCTGCAGGCCTTCCTGAAACAGAAATGGACTTTTCACTTTTCCTACTTTGAAGTAATTGCCATGGCTGCATCCTCTTTACTAATAGTATGACGCAAAACACTCAAAAATTAAACTGAAATTCATATTTGCTTTTATTGCTGGAAACATTTAAAGCAAAGACAGGGTTGGCAGTGGTGGAGGAGACTGCTACTTGGGATTGGCATTGCTGAGTTGTTCGCACAGGGAAAAGCAGAAGATAATCAGGTTTTTGATTCAAACATCTCAAAATGGAACTGTATAATTTATTTTCACCTACTTGGAGTTTTAGAAGTTCTGTCAACCTTGTTTTACAGAAATGAAGCTCTGAGATGGTAACAATTTACTTTGTCCTGTAATGTCCGGAGGAGGATAATAAGAGATGGATTACAAAAAAATGTCATAGGGTTCAGTGCTGGAATTAATGGACCAGTGAGTGTCAAAAGACTTGAATTCTGAATCCTGCCTTTGTGCAGACTGGTCATATGGTCTTGGGAAATAACTTACTAACTCTTCCTGGATTTTAGCTCTTCTACAAGAGTCTAAAAGAACTTGGAATAGCTTTATGTGTCTCCAAAGCTTTCTTAATTGCACCGACATGTCCACTCCAGGTGGGCAGCAGCCCATAGTCATCCTCTCTTCTGTAAAATCTGCTTGCTGCAGAGGTAACATCTGGATGTGGCATTTGGGGAAGGTTTCTGAAACCTTAGAGCTCTCCTGAAGCAAATGTGACTTGCTGGAGAGGGAGAAGTTTGGCTCTGGAAGGTAAAAGCATGAACAGGAGGAAAGGGTTGATGCTTAGTGTTGGAAGTGGGTGATCCAAAGAGATGGTAGATAGGGCTGGGAAAAGTTGAAAGGCAAACCGCCATGTCCTGGAGGTTTGACCATGATGGAGGCAGAAGCAGCTTGAGGGCTGATACTGGGCAACAATAAGAGGCAGAAGCTGATCAGAGAGGGAAGCTGGGAAGGACAAACAGGTAACAGCAGGGTCCTGATCATGAACCTTGGTGGAGCAAAGCACAGCTGAGCCTTAAGAGGGCTGAGATCCTCCAGAGAGCTCAACTTGCATGTGGTGATCTGGTCCTTAATTAATGAGGATTTTCAATTTCTTATCCTGGAAGAAAGAACCTCCTACAGATCAGCCCAATTCAATGGCATCACTGGGGATGATTTTGATTGTCATGATGCAGATTTTACAAATTTTTAACTTCAACTTCTGTCAAAACATATGAATGAGTTGGAATGCTTAAGCCTGTCTCCAAAATGTAGAAAATATAATTAAAAAGGGACTTTGCATTTATTTCAGAGAACATTTACATGCTGAGGGTGTTTCAGTCTTTCATTTCAATTTAATAGTGCTGAAGGGGTGAGATGAAGGTTGTGGAGTTTTTTGTTCCTTCATGGGGGCAAACCTGTTAATGGACTTCATAAATTGATTTTTTGTGTTGTACTTTCTCTAATCAAACAAAACTAACTAGAAAATCCTGTAACAAATTTCTCTGTGTACAGTGTTTGTATGAGCAGCACATTGTCTGTGTTACAGGGCCTTCATTTGTTGTTTAATGAGAAAGCAGAGAACCCAATTTTTAATGGAAATATTTTTATGAACTATTCATTTTCTGCAGACCTTCACCACAACTGAAGTAATGTTGGTTTGGCATTTGAGGGTAGCCCAGATGTTGCAGCAGAATGCCCAGGCATGGGAGACCAGCCTCTGAATATGGTAGGGACCAAGGCTGGTAGAACAATCTGCTTTATTTCACTATTTCTTTTCTTGAAAGAGAAAAGGAAAATGCAAAAATACTAAATATTATGATGGATTTAAAGCTTTCCCATTTTCAGAGACTTGCAAATGTTTCATATATTGTTTTCATGACTCAAATAATATATTGGCTTGAGTTGGAAGTGGCCATCTCATTACAACCCCCCTGCCACAGGTCAGGATACCTCCCACTAGACCAGGTTGCTCAGACTTCATAATTATACCCTAAAACCCACCAAAAACTCAACCTCTCTCACCCTCTAGAAAGTAATCCCATAAAAACCTCTCAACCTTGAGATGTTAAGATGTTCCTTTGTATTTTCAGCTGGCTTAGTCTAGCCTGGTGAAAGTGGACTGTGCGGTCTGTAGCTTTTTGGAAAAAAAAAAAAAAGGAAGTCCATTTCTAGACAGAGACAGTTGACTTCAAAAGTTGCCACTTCTGAAGTGGCCTCAGAAAGCCTCAAAAAAGGGTATTCCCATAAAATAATGATAATTGGCTGAGATCCTTTGAAATTCCAGTGCCTGCCAGGCTCCTGCTGGTCCTGTGGCATGTGTGCTGCTGGAGGTAGCTCTACACTCCTGAAGTTGTCTGGTGCCTGAGGTTGTCCCAGGGATTTCAGAAAGACGATGGCTTTCCAGTCTTCTGCCATAGAAGGATGGCAGATATATAAACCAAATAATTAAGCCAGCAGCTTCCACTGCCTCAAGCTTTCAAGAGGAGTTGGAACGGTGCCAAATGGTGCCATGACTCTGGCTCTGGAAGAGCCCTCTGAAAGCAGGACCCTGCTTGTGACACTAGTGTTGGTTTTTTTTTATTGTTTTTGTTTTGTTTAGTTTTTTGTCATCGTAATTTTTTAGCTTAACTCTTCTGCGTAACTCTTCTGCGTGTTCTTCATTTACTATGGTCTTCTGTCCTGAGGTGAACTGTTGACTTTTGATGACTCTAAGCACTGGTAGTCCTGTCCTGATTCCCTGGAGACTCATAATGTTTTCCTAGTTTTCAGGCTGCTCCACGGTGCTTGTGGCTGCTGCATCTTCCCCCAGCTTTCACATCTTGAAGGGTCATCACCCTGAGTCAAGGGAGAAGAATATTCTCTCTTAATGTTTGACAGTGAACTGTTACCTGATTTTACTGCACAGCGTTTTCCAACAAAAGAGCGAGGAAGCCATTGGCATGGTCATAAGCAATAAAATTAAAAAGGTGGTAATATTTTATAGCTTACTTCAAAATGAGATTAGCAGTTGCTTCTGCCTCTTTGTCCTGCCGGATTCCCTTACAATGTAATCAATAGCATTGATTGGTCAGTAATGGCATATGCAGTGCTTTATTTTTGGCCAGAAAGGCTGCGATGGAGTTGAGAGGCTTGTTCCTTTTTGTTGTGTGCAGGGTGAAAGGGAAGCCCTGCTGGAGAAAAGCCACCAGCCTGCTCTTGGAGGTGATGGAGGAGGAGGTCTGTGTCTGCTGTCACCAACCCACATGGGCTTTGTTACCACACAGTTATAACCTGGGGTTTCACTGTGGGCCCTAGTGAGCAAAGTGGATGAGGATGATGGAGACAGAAGATGAAAACCTGAGTTCTGTGGTAGGTTAGTGGTGGGGTCCTCTCCAGGAGGGGCATTGACAGCTCTTTGCTGTATGAGATAACTTAGTTTCTGTAACCTCCTAGCACTGTTTTTCTTGGTATTTTATGTTGAATTCTGGGTTTGGACACAGATGGATTAAAGAAGACCATGTATGGGCTTGGTGCAGTAACACGCATGTGGTATGAACAGAGGTAGGAGAAGCACTTATCACTTGGAAAGTGAAGCCTTTGCCCCAGCAAGATTAGCTCCCTCCAGGATTACTTTTCCTCTTGGGTACCAGCAGCTCTTAGCACTCTTTGAAAGTTTTTCTGAGGTCCAGGAGTTCATGAGACCCAGATCTTTTCTTGCTACTGCTACTTGTTTTGGTTGTGTACCTCCCAGAGAAGTGTTGGCCATAGGATGCCTTTGAGAATGCAAATTTATTATGGCTTTGTCCCTTGGGGACCTACCTTAAAACCGTATTGACATAAATAGGAATCAACTGTTTTTTTCTGCAGAAAATACATCTAGATCCAGGAATTGTTCAGGAATAGTGATATTGAAATTAACCCTTTAAATCAAAATCAGACCCTGGAATTCAAAGGAGAATTGTGGATCGTTTCTGCATGTGGGGAGGCAGAAACCCTCACATAAACCCCTTGATTTATAGAAGACAGGATGAGCTCAGTGCAACTAAGCTCCAACTGCTCACAGAAGGGTACTGGACGGAGAATTTGATGTATGTATAGAGTGAGTTTGTTTCCTGTCTCTCTGCTGAGTTACCAGTCTCACCAGGATGGTGTGCAGTGTGTGTCATATCTTCAGTACAGTTGGTAATTTCTCTGTGGCTCCTTGTGCTTTTGGTGCTCTTTTGTGCTTTTGGGGCAAGGCTCTTGTCTGTTGTGTAGCCATGCTGCTTTTCCAAGAAAACCCTGTGAAGAATGCCTGTTGGGTTTGCAGAGATTGGTCCTCAGCCTCTCATG
Organism: Corythornis vintsioides; assembly: GCA_025447755.1. NCBI lineage: Eukaryota > Metazoa > Chordata > Aves > Coraciiformes > Alcedinidae > Corythornis > Corythornis vintsioides. Next base: position 24,233 of record JAOEGS010010529.1, read on the forward strand.
CTGCTTATGGCAGCCACAAAATCTGGAGACCCTGGAGGACAGCAAATGACTGAGACATGTTCTGAGCATGTCCATACCTTTTATATCTTTTAAACCCTGTGTGGGTGAGGATGTGAAACATGTCTCCAGGTTGGCACTTACAGGGGACAACATCCAGACAGGGCTTTATCACTGCTTAAGTAAAGACCATGCTAAGATAAGCTCCAGGCTGAGGAGCTAATGGGGACGAGAAGAAAGAGGAGCTATACAGCTGCTCTTTAATTGATAGAAGCATTGATTCTTCTAATTGACATTTCTAGAGCAGATATAACAGGCTCTCTGCAAGAGCCTATCCCCCACTGTCACTTCTCTTCGCTCACCCGGTTTGTTTGCTTTCTGCAAGAGAGGATTTTGTAAACGTCTGCCCACCAGCCACGTGGTCCCACTGTTGGAACACCTCAGAGGATTCCTTAATGACAAATACTTGATTCAGGAGGGTACAGACTGAAAAATCAAAGTCCATGCAAACCGGATAGGGTAGATAGGTGCCAGGGATGTGATGAGGTCTTGACTGGACATCAAAGAGCTGATGCTTTCCTTGCCCATCTGGCCAGGTCGGGGCTTTTATCTTCATATTTTGCCCTTTTCAGTAATTTCTGCAGTGAAATTAAGGGGAAGTAACTTTCATCTCAGGACATCAGAGGCCACCTCAGTGTTTGAGACTGTGCTGCAATTAAGAAATGAGGTTTCATAGCACAGAGCAGCCAAGAACCTCTCATATGACCCAGCCAGTAGAACAAGGACAAATGTTCCCACTGGATTAGGGTGGATTATGGAAAAATAAACCAATTTGGGATTTTCTCACCATGTTGGGGTCCAAAATGCTAATTATTGAGCACTGCCAGCCTTCTCCAACACAATGTTTTGTAGAGCTTCATGGGTGCTAAGGGTATAAATCTATTTACTCCAGCCCCATCTCCGATTCATTATTTATCACCCAGCATTTACTTGTCAAACCTCTTGTTGTCATCACCTGCCAGAACCAAACAGACCTTTTAATCCTTGTTTGGGTTTTGCCTGTTTAACTCATGGGATCAGGGAAGGGGGTTCGAGGGGAGGGGGAGATGTTAAACTGAGCAGCCAATCTCCAGTGGGGTTGATTAGTTTTTTGGGTTGGTTTGTTTGTTTGTTTTCTGCATTCAGTTGTTCTAGTTTTGTAGATTATCTCCTCCCAGCCGCGAGATCAAAGCAAGAGGGAAGCATAAATAAATGCAGAGACACGCGGGCCACTTGTTGCTCTCTCCCTTGTGAGATGCTTAAATTGTGGCTTTGCTGTTCCACATGCTCATTACCCATTGTTTGATTTTTTGCATTTAATTAGGAAAATAATCAATTTAAAAAAAAAAAAAAAAAGTGGTTTGATTTTTAAAATTGCATTGCTTGGTTGTGTTTTTCATTTGTTTGGTGGGGTTTGTTTGTTTGTTTGTTTTTAATAAAAGGTGTGGTTAAAACTTTCTATGTTATTCTGGCCTGGCCTTTGCCAGGGGTGCTTTGGAGAGTACTGTCCCATCCCAGGGATGCTCCTGGGTTTGCAGGAGGGAGCCATGTAGGGACCAAGACCCTGCTCCTCTCCTGCCACCATCAGTGCTGGACCCGCTGGGTATTTAGGAGCCTCAAGGCATTGGTCTTGCTCTAAGGTAATAGGATGATTTATTTTCCATTTGCAAAAGTACTAAATAATCCATCTCTATGTACCTCTAGACTCTAATCCCTCTTCCTTTTCCTCAGGGTGATTACATTCACTGTGGGGTTTTCGTAAAGCTTTTTTTCCCAGTGTTGCCTAATTCTGAATTAAAAAATAAGAGTGGCTCAAAACCCAGTCTGTAAATACATCAGTGAACATATGCTGAATATTTTGAGTAGATTTGTCCTTTCCCCATGACTTCATGAATTTTTTTTTTAAATCTTGAAATTGCACACCCATTCCCCATTCTCCCAACTTTCTTACCCAAGGGTAAAATATTATAAATCCTTATTAAAGCAGAGTGACCAGTATGGCTTCCTGGCTCACCATCCAGTGCACTCCCATCACATGCATTGCATCCTCTAGAAACTCTTCCATAAACTTAATGGACTTCAAAGGATTCAGATTTCTCTCTCCTGCTAATTTGAGAGCAAGCAAACTGGCCAGGCTCACATGAGACACGATGTGTTATGGAAAAAGATGCTTTTACACCCTAAATGAATGTGAAAAAAAATAAAGCAAAGTAGAAATCAGAGCAAGGCAGCCACTGCCATTATTAGGGACAATATTTCCAGCAGCCCCCAATCAGCAGATGTGGTGTTCTCTCCTTTTGTGGGGCATCAACGTGGGGTCTTGGTGCTGCATTGTGAGGGCATGTGATGATAGGATAAGGGACAATGGTTTTCAATTAGAGCAGGGTGGATTTAGATTAGACATCAGAAAGAAGTTCTTCACTCTGAGGGTGGTGAAACACCGGAACAGGTTGCAAGAGAAGTTGTGGATGCCTCATCCCTGGAAGTGTTTAAGACCAGTCTGGATGAGGCTCTGAGCAACCTGGTTTAGTGGGAGGTGTCCCTGCTTATGGCAGGGGGTTTGGAATGAGATGACCTTTAAGGTCCCTTCCAAATCAAGCCATTCTATGACCAATGATTTCCATCAATAAATTAACAGTGGTTGAGATGCCTTCATTATACTCCATGTGCCAAAGCAAATGCTGCTCATCCTTATGTGCAGGTCTCACCTCAGAACATCTTAGGTCACCTCCAGCCCCTCCATAGGTGCTGATCTGGACTATCAAAATGCTTTCATATTGATTGTATTTTGTGATGGAATCAGTTGCTGCTATGTTTTTATTTCAATGCGTGAATTTGACAGAGCTGTTTTGCTAGGGTTTTTTTTGTTTTATTTTAATTTTTTTGTGGCTTTTATTTTTTTCTTTGGTTCATGAACATTTATGATTAGAAGATCTGTTCTCCCATGTCACAAGCATGAGAGATTTATGTTGGAATAAATGGATCGGCTTGGCATGTGTACAGTGGCTGCACAAATTACTCTTTTTAAGCTCTGTGGAGATAATTAAAAGTATCTGTGTGGGCGTGAGAGAAACAACAGAGCAAATTTATCTCGGTTGCACTGGGTCACCCCTCTCCCTTCTGCCCAGTTGATGCTGGATCAGGAGCAGATCCAGCATGTTCTGTGATCTCCTGTCTCCTATTAATTAATTTAATTTTGCACTCAAGAAAACACAGCTTTTAATGGAAAAAATTAAAGCTGATCTCTGGAGCTTTTAGTGAGTAACTGAGATTGAGGCATGTTGTCATGAGGGAATTGATGCTGAACCCTTAAGAGAAATACAGTGACAACAGAGGTTGTAAATGGGATTAATGGAAGAGAAATTCCTCAGAGGAATTTTGAGAGGAATACAACATGAGCTGCCCGTAGTCCTCCAAAGAGATGAAGCAAGATCTGGTTTCTGGCAACGTTTTTAACCAGTCTGGGTTATGGACAGGTTGAAAGTCATGGTGGGATGGAGGGGGTGATGGCTTTGCCAAATGCACCAACCTGATCACATCTGATTTGGTGTATTTCTGACGGGTAAGAAGAGCACAGCAAAAGAGCAGGTTTGTGGTAGTCTTGGATAAGCAGGAAAACCTCAAATGTTGCCTTTTTTCCCCTGTTGGATTTTTTTTTTTCCTTCTGTCAAATACCATTACAGATGATGTATGGCTGAAATAATGATTTTTTTAAATTTGTGTTTGGTTGTTTTTTTTTTACCTCCTTTAGCTCAAAATCTAGATTGATCTGGTGGTAAAGTAGGCAGCCAAATCCCAGCTTCCCTTTTTTAATTAAAAATAACACAGTGAGTTGTGTGGCTCTGCGTGGCCGCAAGCAAAACGGTCCCTGCGGTCGCCCCCACCGGCTGACGAAGCATCACCTCTGAAAATCCAGCTGGCTTTTCTGAGATGTGGGAAAACCCCTCCAAAGTAAAACACTGCAGTAATCTGTTTTTTAATATTGCTTTGTTGCAATGCTGGTTTGGAGTGCTGTTTGCTGACAGCAGTTTTAGCCTGGGGGAAGACCATTTCCTTAAATAATAAATCAGGACTTAAGCAGAAAATTCTTTTTTTCTTTTTCAAAATTATTTTGGGGATTTTTGACATAAGTTAAGATGAAGAAATGGTCTAGGTGGAGGAGTTGAGAGTGTTTCCTCTGTCTTCATCTTGCATGAGAATATCAGTAACATGCTGCTGCTCTGGGATCTCCTGCTCTGTAGATCTAAAAAGAGCTCCAAAAGTTGTGCTTTGCATCTTTAATTCTGGACTGCAAATTGCATAATTGCAATAAGAGTTGGGTTTTCTTCTGTATCTTGGCTATGGAAGATGTTTTGTCTGATATACGGGGGATGGTCGCACCTGTTTCTGACCTAAAAGCATGTGCTGCCATGGCTTAAGGGGTGGGGATGCCTGGGATGTCCTTCATCCTCCAGAATGGGTCCTGTGCTAGCCAAAGGGAGCCTTAAATGGCAGTGGCAGTAGATGGTTCTATCTAGGCTAGTTCCTGAATATTTCCACTCTGGTGGAGAAAACACTTTGAATTGTCTGGAGATTTGGTGGAAAAACTTGTTAATCTGCTCTTCCTTCCCTCCTGCAGCTGGGGTTGGTGTTGGGACTCTCGCTGCTTCCAGGATTTGACATGGATGGTTTGATTGACCTTCATGGCCTGAGTTCCCCTGCTCTATAAACACAGCTGAGCTTGAGGAGATCTTCAGGCCAAACCTTTGCTTTGATAAGATTTTTGTGGGGTCCCCCTTTCCCCTCCAAAACCCCTCTGTAAAATGATCAAACCTGATTTATATCCATGGACTGGAGCAGGTCACCATGGTACTGCTGGTGGGACAGGGGTTATGTTATATGAAATACCTGAAGAACAAGGGAATTTGATGTGAAATAGCAAAAAAATAGGACTTTTTTTTTTTTTTTACCTGTCTTTCTCTACCCTGTCCCTGCAGTACAGAACTAGCTGAATCCTGACTTCATGGTTTGCACTTTCAGTTGGCCAGCTGCTGTGTGCGTTGAGATGGATGGTGTCCAGTGCATGTTTCAATGGTCCATGTCTGTTGCTGCTCCACCAAAGCCCTGACCAACCACACTGAAATAAGTAGTAGGAAGGGGGTGAACTCAGAAAGAGTAATGCAAGTCATTTAAACCCTTTTCCTTTAGTTTTTGAAGCAGAGTGGAACATTATGCATCTCTTCTGTGTATGTCATTCCTCAACGTCCTTGGAGCTGGTTTTCTCAACACATCATTTGAGTCCCCTGCACTTCATGGTTTCTAAATACAGTGTTTATTACTATTTTTATTTTGGGGTTTTTTTCCCCCTTGGCAAGTCTGGTGATAGAATAGCTCTGCTGGGTTCCTCCAGCAGGAGCAGAGCACATTTCACCCACTAAACAAAGATAATGTGGCATTTGCAGTATTTGAGCTGGCACCATCTGCACTTGGAGAAGCAATTAACACCTGATCCCAAATGTGAATTTGCCTTAACAAAAATCAGACAATTTTTTAATCTGAGACTCTCCTTCTATCTTCTCAGTCTTCTGCTGTTTGGTGGCAGACAAATATTCAGTGCTAAGAAGGGTCCTGGCTGCATCAGGTCTCGATTAGACCAGATGATATCCTGCAAGTGCCTGGTGCTGATGATGAGGTTCAGGAATTCATGGGTGCTGCCAGTAGCCTGTTTGGGTGGGTTTCAGTGGGACCTTGCAGCATCCTGGGTCTCCCCCAAACTTTGAGCAATAACAGAAGAACAAGATTTGGTGTCTTGACAGATATTTTTACAGAAATATATATAAATAATGAGATCTCAATGGAAAGAGATTGGAATATATTAAAAAAAAAAAATAAATATATATGTAGACTTGGCACTTCAGGACATGGTTCAGTGATCTTGATAATGTTGGGTTAACAGTTGGACTTGATCTTAGAGGTCTTTTCCAACCTTATGATTGTATGACTCTAGGACTATATACACATATTGCATGTATATATGAATCATATAGATTTATCTAATATGCAAATACTCATGGAGCTAATCTTTAAAACAAATTGGGTGTTTGTTGCAACGTGGTATTAAAAATACCACAACAAACTAATTTCAATCTGGGTTACAGGCATGAGATTTCTGAGGTTTTAATTCTGGAGACTGATGGAATAAGGCAATTGATAGCTGTAATATTTTCTTATTGATCAGACCTGATGTAAGACACAGATGTTTTTTAATGCTTGAATGCAGATGGGTACCTGTGATTGTGCTAATGTGTGGAGAAAGGTACAGTAAGTGCTGACGTATAGGCCAAGGGTGTGTGTGTGTGTGCTTTCAGTGATGCCACTTATCCCCTCCAGCCAAGAGGTGCCTTTGACGTACATGATGAACAGAGGCTGCAATTTAAAGCTTCTAAAGTCCTTTAAAATAAATGCATTCAGCTCCCACTGTGTCAGTACCAACAGGCACTGACTACAGTTATTCTGTGTCTAAGGTCAAGTTTGGAGTGGAAAAGAGCCCGAGAGCTATTTATATAATCCCCACTGACACCATACCTCACAATTTTTAATGTATTTATCTTCCCAGCACCCTGGGGAGGGTGAGTCCTACTGTCCTTTCTTGGCAGGTTGGAGGCTTCAGAGAGTTTAGTAATTTATCTGAGGTCGAAAGCAGTGGTGTGGAGAGAGGAGCTTTGCAGTCTCAGGCACAGACATTAATCATCAGTCCGAGGTTTTCCCTTTGGAAGTGAAGGTTACCCAACCTATAGATGGGAGTCTGGAGAGCTTCAAGGTTTCAGAACAGCGGGAGCAATAATAAACTCTGCTGCTAGTAAACCCTGCCAGAAATCCAGGTGATCTATTTATTTTATGGTGTGTGTTTATTTATTTTCCTCTTTTGTTTGCTGAAGAAGATGCATGAATGGATGCTCTTGTTCATGGCCTTGGATTTTGGGAATACGAGGAGTTGAAACAGGATTTGTAGAAGTGCCAGCAAGTAAACTGAGCCCTGCTTTTGGCTGGCACAGTGTTCACCTGGCTCTGGGTGCTGAGGGGAAAACCAAAAGCCACTGCAGAGTCATGTGCCCTCACCTGCTGACCCAGTAGGGTTTAGCTGCTTTGTGCTTGCTCTTAAATAATTTCAGGAAATCACAACACCATGTATTCACCATGCTGCCCACCCTGCAAGTGTGTGTGGTGAGGCTGGGAATAAAGGAGCAGCATTAAACTGCTTGTAGAGACCGAAAAATAGTTTAATAGTGAGACCTGAGCTGGGAAAGCATCTTCTAGATGCATAAATACCTCTGCTCAAGACTGGCTGTTGGCTACAACATCAGGAGGGAGAAAGCTTTCAAAGTACAGAGAAGTCAATGAGTTTAATTAGTTGATTTTTGTTTGTTTTGTTTTTGTTTTTTCCCTGCTTCAGTAAAATTCCTGCAAAATCTGATAAATTTCTAATCAAGCCACACACCTACGCACAAACTTTCTACTTTCCCTCCATGCAAGGTAGCAAGCTTCTGGAGATGTTGTTTGGGGAAAGAGCAGACATGGTTTTGTAAGAATTTCTAAAGAGCCTGGAGATGTCCGGGCTTTCTCTAGTGGAAGATGAAAAATGCACTGAACCCTTCTGTGTGCCTGAGGTTTGTCAGGAAATCTTTTCTAATGACTTCACTCTGCTTCTTCGCTCTTCGCTGCAAGTTTAGACAGTGTTTAGAGGGGAGGACATCTGTAAAGATGAATAACAATGATAATTTAACAAGGAGTCCGGCCAATTTTAAATCAAATTTCACCCAGGCAGGCTGTACCACTATAAATGCCAGGGCTATTTATAGTTCAGCTGGAGAGCGAGGATAAAGGGAAGAAAACTTTTGTATTTCAGCAGCTTGTTATCACAACACAATTTCAAATGAGGCAGAAGCCATCAATATTGATGCAGACCATGATGGAAGGTGTCTGGGGGGAGGTGGTGTGTTCTAAAAGTCCTGTGCTTTGAGGAGGTGGTGTACCTGAGCCTCTTGGCTAGTGCTCTTGTTCCTTTGCCAAGGAACCAAGGAAAATTAAAGGTGGCATCAGCCAGAGCTGCCCATGGCCTGTCCAAGCTTTTGCTGCATTTGAGGACAGGGGACCACCAGGGTGGTTTTTGGTGTCATTTAGGATGAGCAGCTGCATCCTTGAATTTCTTACTCTGCTGCCTCAAAGTCAATTACAAAGGTTTTATCTGGTTAAAAACACTGCATTTTTGCTGAGAATGAGCCTGGCCTGGTATTGTTCAGGTTTCCCTTGTTTTCCTCTGATGAATTGAGGAACCACCATGAGCTAAAGTACTCGAAAGCATTTGACCTAATCAGTCAACTCAATGTTGAGTTTGGTTTTGGCAGGAATAAGAAACAGCCTTGGTCTTAGGGTGAGTTGGGTAATGGATATTAAACAATGTTCTGCCAAAGCAAATAACATCGGGCAGTAAGGGAGATGTCTCTGGTTGAGCTGAGGATCTGGAGATTTTGCAAAGTGGGACTTTCATAGTGATGGAGATGTGCTATGGATTTGCAATGCAGGATTTGGTACTGGGCTGCCTGACCTCACAGACTATGTAAGTTTATCCCCTCCAGTTTGTGCTCCTTTCAAATGAATGACACATTTTAAAAAAAAAGCAATTTATGTTGGTACACAGAAGGACTGCTTTAGAAACCAAAGTGACAAATGTTGACTTCTCCTTTTGGAGATCTGACCACAAGCAATGCAGAACAAAGGGGTGATGAGCCACTTAATGGTCCAGGGATTTGCACATCCCAAGTGTTGACTTTTAAATCAGTATCTGAGAACTGGGTGTTTTTATCAGTGTTTATCAGAGGTAACAGTTTTTCCTTCCATTAGGCAGAGTAAAAGTTACAAGAAAGGAAGGTTTAGGTAATGTTATCCAACTTGTAGCACAATCTTTGCATATTTTATTGTTAAATAATCTAATGGCCAGGTGTGAAGAGAGGAAGGACATAATTTCAACACCACCTGAGCCTCTAACTCTTCCCAATATCACTTACTAGGTTGCTCCCAGTTCCATCTTCCTCAGCTGGCAGCAATTGCCATATCTGACTTCTGACTTGGAGGTTGATCAGGAGGCTGAGAATTCACAGGTCTAGGGAATAGCAGAGAATTGTCCTAATTTATCTCCTGCTTCTTCCTTAACAGTTGTCCCCAGTGTCCCAGCAATACCTCACAGGCTCTTCCTCTCTCCCAGCTAGGGGACCCCACCCGGGACACCAATCATTAGCAAATCCCAGCAACAATGTCAGGGATGCTTGTGGCTACCGAGTCCAAAGTACTGCTCCCTTCTTGCTTTTTGTTCTCCTTATTAAATCCATATATGGGGTGTTTCCAGGAGAAACCTCCCAGTAGGGTTCTAATCTAAACAGTGGCAGCATCCCAGTACTTCTGAATAAACATGCAACTACAACCTCCCACTTGCAGCAGCAGGGAACAGATTCCAACTAAGAGATTATTAGGAATGCCAAGCAGTATGTGTTTCATATCAAAACCCCACCTAGAAGTTGGCTTTTAAGTAGCTATGACATTATTAGAACTCAGAAATGAAGAATCCTCCATCTGTTTGAAATGCAGTAGCTGGTGCGATTTGAGCTAATACATCGTGTGCTTGTTTTGAAGGGTTTTATCTGCTTTTTATTTGCCGTATCAAACTGTGCTTCCACCTCTGGTAGATGAAGTATCTTTTTATCTAGTTTAATGAAGTGCAACCAGCACCCTATATCTGCAGAGGTCACACATTAGCACCTTTGCTTTTAGATTCATACCAAGTCTGTGCTGCATCCAGAATTCCCTGGATTTCTGTGGTTGGACCACAGAGGAAATGTATGGAGGAGAAATCCAGGAATATACTCTCTCCCCCTTGCTCATGCACCCTTGTGATGCAATGGCATCATCACTCAACAAAGGGTGGAAGAACTTTCTGAAAGTCACCTCTGTGTTGGCATAGTGAAAGTGCAGATGTTTTGCTGCTGGAGCTCTAGGTCTGTGGTAGCTTGGGGATCACATTTTTCAGGTCTCTGTCTGCAAATGGCTGGAAGGAGAGGCAGAGGAGAACTTCCTCAGGGGCTGATGATGGTGCTGTAAGGCAAAGAAGCAATGGAAATCTCTTTGGAAGTGTATTTTTGAGTAGGTTGAATTCAGAGTTCCAGTTCATTTCCATCAAAGGAAATGTTGTAGAAACAGATTTTATTGCTGCAAAATCTTCTGACTTCATAAAAAATGGGGGTTATCCTTTTGTTTTGTTTTGAGTGTGCTTTGCATGGAGCCATGGAGAAAAGCAAGCCCTTCATGTGAACGCTTTCATGTAGCAACCCCCACCAACTAAATACTCAATGGGAAATCTGTGATCAGCCCTAAAAATTTTCTATTTGAGAAACAGCAGCACCATCCACCCTGCACTGGAGCTGCTGATGGTTTTGTGCATTGCTGTGACAACCACCTTGAATACTGTGTCCAGTTTTGGGCACCCCAATTCAGAAAAGACAGAGATTTACTGGAGAGAGTCCAGCGCAGGGCTAC
>JAOEGS010010530.1:0-23534 GCA_025447755.1 Corythornis vintsioides
TTTATATCCACATATTTTTATTTTATTGATCTATAATTATGCATATATTTTATTTTTATCCATTTTATTTTTATAAGTAAATCTCATATTTAAATGTGTCATAATAGAAACATGAACTAAACTGTGCAACACACAGGAAAAAAATCTATTATTTAGTAGTAAGTGATCACCTAGAGTGATTTTATACCTGTAAATTTACAGGCATTCAAAAAAAAAAGAATTCATTTTGCAGACTTGGACATTCTGTCATACACCCACTGCTTCTTAACATACCTGAGCTAGACTGTTTAAATATAGACACCACATGCTTTAAAAACACAGTTAGCTGTTCAGCACTCTTTATATTAGGGTTCTTGGCCGAAACATCTTCATGATTCCACAGTGGGCCTCTTTTCCTAAAAACACATAAACAAACATAGCAGAATATAAAATATAGTCTTTGTCATTAATGTTATTTTAACCTTGAGATTAACCACAAAAGATTCTACTACTTAGGGCATAAAGAAAACTGGTAAAATTTCAGATTTAGAGCATCTTGAAAGTTTCATATAAACTACTACACAAAGTGCACAATTGTTGATGGGTTTACAGGTATTCTTTGTCACAAATTCCTAGTTTTTGAACAGCTAGCTAGGTAATTCATAAACTCCACAACAATCTCAGAGCTCCCTAACCATTTTTATATATTCCAGTCCACATCCTTTAAACAGAAAAGGGAACTCTTTAAATTCTGTGGCAAGAAGAGATAACAGACCTGAGCAAAACATGACAGAAGACTTTTAAACACTCAGGGCATGAAAAGGTGGCCAAAATTCCCTGAACTGATTAAGAGTTTTTCATAGACATAGTGTCACATTAAAGTGCTTCAGGATTAATCTATCTCTTGCTGGTGATAAAACAGAGACAAAATTTAGATAATTGTGATGCTAAATACTAAGGGTTCTGCTGTGTTTACACAATACACATTTTGTCAGCAATGAAAATGGAAAACTTACCTTGAGGTAATAAATTCTATGAGAGTTTTCACCTTTTCATCCTGCTCTACTGAAATGTCAACCTCATTGAGGATTGTGGTGTGCAGATGAGAAATGGCAGCACTTGTATTTCCTAAACTGATGCTAGAAGAGGTAGAACTTGAACTAAGCCCTGAGTCTGTCATTGGGGAGGGCTGGTAATCAGGTATAAAATCGTGAACACCTGCTAAAATAAAAGCAAGATTATTATGTGCTCTGAAGGTAACAGGTAATGTTAAATATATACATTGAAAAAATAACTGTATAGAAAAGACTTCATAACTCAGCAATATAATGAATAACGAGAATAATTCAATGTACACAATCATTTCAATGAAATGAACCAGTCTGATATATGCAAATCTGCATGTGCCTGGACTGTTAATAAGGAACTGCTAGATTCCTTTTAAAAACCACAGTATTCCATTTGATTTTGTATTGGAATACGACAGCTCACTGGCTTCTGAAGCTTCTCATCTTAATAAGTTGAGACAAATGGCATAAATTACTTCCTAATAATGTGCAAATACTTCTCTTTTTTTGGTTAAAACTCAAGCCTCAGTGTAACTGACCACATTTTTATCATTGCAGACTATTAGCTAGTAAAGCAACTACAAGCAGAGCCCTTCTGGCTGCACAAAGTTTCTCTGAAGTTAGCTTCAGCTTGCTGCTGCACAATTTGTCTCTCTGTGTATAGAATCATGTGGCAATACAACATAAGTGCAGTATATCTATCTATCTATCTATCTATCTATCTATCTATCTATCTATCTATCTATCTATCTATCTATCTATCTATGAGGTGCTCAGAGAAAGTAAACTGGTGCAAATAAAATGTAACATCATCATGTCTGCCTTTCTGCTAGACATGAGTACCTGCAATCAACTTATCTTCATCTCCAGCTGGAAATGCTTGATGCTGATCTTATCCTAGTTTCTATATAGTGTAATATAGGTGTAATAATAGCAAAACATTGTGTCAAAGACAGCTTTAATCAAAACTGTAAAGATTAGGAATTGAATGGTTTGTACAGTCCACCATAAAGGCACACCAATAAAGTTCTGAGAAAAGATTTCTTGTACTGTGCCCACTTTTTAATTCCTCATTGCTATGAATTCACAGAACATATAATATTAATATAGCTGGTAAGTGACAGGTCCACTTCTGATGTGAACAAACCTGCACACTGTATGGCAAAATGCTGCCATCTACTGAAATAATATGAAATACTAGGTTTCAAAAAAAATTAACTATTTCACATTTAGAAGCTATAACAGCTCACACTATCAAAATATTCCTTTCATAAAGAGACATAGAAAATACATATTGTTTCCTGTATAATGACAATACTGTAATGTTACAGTGAACATTACAAGTTAGTATTGTAAAAGAGAATTCTGACAGCCTTTTGAACAATGCAATTCAAGCAGATGTAAGTTACAAATTTAAAGTTGCTATAAGAAAGATAAACACATTCTTGGTTTTTATTTTCAGGAGTATCCCAAAACCTGCTGTATTACAGATCCAAAACATAAAGCTCCCTCTGGTTTCCACTACTATTATCATCCAACTGTGCTCCCTACATGAATGAATCATATTCATTCTGATTTAATTAAAATCTGAATAAATATATTTTAATGTCCTGGGCTCAGGAAAATGCTACAAATGACATAATTTTTAATAATGCCTTGAAGAAAATATAACTTTCTATGTCACTTTAACAGGCAACACAATAAATCTGAAAAATACCTGTGAAAGTATAATCTAAGTGGGTAGTTTGCTTGACAGTAAGCACCCTGGACTCATTGAACTCTCTGTTTCTGAGCAGGACAGAAGCAACAGACTGGACATTATTGGCAGATCCCATCACTATCAGTAGATGCAATAGGAGTCGTTTACAATGCTCATAGACTTCAGGGTGACAGTGGTCAAAACCTAACACAAAAGGAAAACGGAAGAGCTTTATTAAATAGAAAGGGCATGCTGAAGTATATTATTAAAAAACCAGCAGAATTCAAACTGGTCTGTTACACTTTACAAAACAATGTACACATAATTCACTAAACAATGTTTTTGTAGTGTTTCAATATAAACCAAAAAGTATACAGTTTAACAAACATCACTATATCCTCTTATTTCTAACACAGCAGTAAGAACAACCTGTACTTTGTATGAAAATAACTATACAGAAAAACAGAAAGGAAAAAAAATTGAAGTTTACTATGTCTTCTACAAAGAGGTAAAAGTGGCTCCAACAGAAAGTGCCTTCAAACAACTCCAAAAAACCTCTTAATTATATTCACACTATCAAGCTGAAACATAGTCCATAGAACTTTTAAGAATACTGTAATTATTAACAAATTAATGAGCTTTCAGTACAACTGCAAGCACTAATTTACATGTGGAAAAAGAACAGCTGCATAAATAGCTACAACTCCTAAGTTACTGGGCATATTTCTGCAAGAATTTAGTTACCTATAAAAATTGCATGAAGCAAAAGATGCAAGTATCCTCCCCATTCCACCTTTACACTGTGGTCCACTATCAAGTCAGTCAAAAGGATCACTGCTATATTGCATCTATATAAGCAAAAAAAAAAAAAAAAAATGTTAGGATAACATAACATGAACTTCATGAAGATCTGCTAAGAAATGAATATGCTACTAACCAGTATTCTTTCTTAAGTCTATAAATATCTACAAAGTTGTATTATAAGGGAAAAGATGATCACTCTTAATGAGGATAGTAAAACTTGAATCTCCAAATCTTAAAGTCCAGTATCTGCAAGTAAAACTGCAGAAAACAAACATACTATCTACTGTCTTGAAATCTGCTGGTTTTAAATTACTGTATTGCTGCAACTCAAATTGAAAGGTAATGAATTGCCATTAGCATTGTTACCTGTGAAGAGACATGCCTGGAGGAGAAGTTTCAGGCAAGTAATCCACCAATGGTGACCAGCAACCTCCAGTAGGTGGAAAAGGTAAAGGCTCTCCTTGATTGTGCTCCATCACCTTCAACCGCCAGTTTGAATACAGAGGCATTGAATCACCTAAAACCAAATGAAACAGATAATGGACATTCTGTATTTTATAGTCTTCTAAAGAAATATTGTTAAATTCTTGGAAAGCTGAGATCTGGAAGGGGGAAGGAGAGCCACCCATAAATAGCAGCTGTTACACAAGGTTACAAAAAAGTGGATTTTTTTTTTTTTTAAAGCCACACACATAACAAGAGTAAGATTTGGTTGAACAGGTTCATTAAAATGATGGATGCACATGAGAAAAAAAAGGCAAAATGACCTAGTGTAATTTCACAGAATCACAGAATGTTAGGGGTTGGAAGGGACCTAGAAGATCATCTAGTCCAACCCCCCTGCCAGAGCAGGGGCACCTAGACCAAGTCACCCAGGAACAGATCCAGGCAGGTCTTGAGTGTCTCCAGAGAAGGAGACTCCACAACCTCCCTGGGCAGCCCCTGCCAGAGCTCTGTCACCCTCAATTTCCTTGCATTTTAAACCTCATGTCAGATAGGGAGTTATGGTTGGGTGCCAAGATGATACTGAACTAATTTTTAAGAGCTGCATTTCATTATAAGCTAAGGAATATTTCTCAGGAGCACCTCTTTTTAGATGTCACTAGCAAAAGTCCACCAGTTCTTCATGTCTGATAATGCTGATGTGATAAGGGGTAACTCAGAACCTGCTACTTTTGTAAAAGCAAAGCACAATCGCACTGCTTGACAACAGTCATGTCTCAGAAAATCAGTAAGATTTTCTGTTAAGAAAACACAGACATTATGGTTTTG
This sequence comes from Corythornis vintsioides, assembly GCA_025447755.1. NCBI lineage: Eukaryota > Metazoa > Chordata > Aves > Coraciiformes > Alcedinidae > Corythornis > Corythornis vintsioides. The sequence continues at coordinate 4,822 of JAOEGS010010530.1, forward strand.
ATTAAGCAAGCTTCTAAAGTGGAAAAAGCACATCAGCTATTTAGACTTTTATGCTATAGTTGCCTTCACTATGGTTTCTCAAAATTTTTATACACTTAAAAGCACAATTACTTCTCATTTTCTACTTTTAAAATTTTATTTCCTATCATATTTTCATCATCAGCTTCCTCATGCTAATTTCCTGGTTTTTATTGCTTAACCATCTCTCTTTGCTGTCTGTAATGGCAAAGAAAGTAAGAGTAAAACCATTTAATTTGGGAAAATGTTGACAACTCATTCCAGAGGACAAGGGAAGGAAAGAAATTGTATTATCTTCCTTGTACATTCTATTGTAATCAAATGTATACTAGACTTCAATAGCAGTACTAAGACTGAGGAATGTTAAAAAGAAAAGTATTTTATAACAGGTGTGTGCATAACCCCCTGATTAATGCCTATTTCTGTGCAATAACGTGTGAAAAAATGTTTTCTATCCACAGATATCTTTTAAAGAAAAAAATTACTTTTTTCCTCTTCATAGGATCCTCCAGAGCTGCTGCTGTAGCGAGACTCTAGTCTGTGGTGCTGTCGGTTTAAGTTGCTGTTCAGCCCACTGTAGATGTCTAGGTGCACATAACTGTAGGAAGAAATAAAGCACCATTAAAAAATAACATTCTGTGACAAAAAAAATAATAAAAATAATAAGATTGTTCTTAAGAAGCTCAAAAATTAGTAAGGGAGGCAGCTGTTTTAAAGCTGGCTGGAAGGGATCTTGCAATAGAAAACCAGACTTCAAAATACCAAATACCCAAACTGGGAGAATAAACTTTCCACACACGGGCACTGTTGATTTCTGGGGATGTAGGAAAACAATTTGCAAATTGGCTATTACTAAACAAATACTATTTGCCCTTGATGTACCCATATCCATCTGCAGTATAATTTATCTCATGTAAAAATACACAATCCAGTGTAATGGTAGGTAATTCAGGCATCAATAACAATATAGCTATACTAATACAAAGCCTGACCTGGATTGGTCAGTTTGTACAGTTACTTCTACAGTTTTTTGAGTTCAAATTACAATTGAGGCTGCTACTGTTAATCCCAAATAGTATTCCAGTTCTGTGGCTTAAAACCCATAAAATTTAAAGCCAAGTATTTCCTGAAATGTAGATACACATGAAGCCATCAAGACACAACTATTTATAGTACCTACCAGGAATTCCTGGAATTCAACTAATAACCACTCTTTGAGGAGATACTTACTTCTCTTCAACATTGTCTTTTATGTGTTTACTGTCAGGGTTGCCATCTGTGGGAGCTACCATTGTATTGCTACTAGAAGTGGTACCTGTGAATGATGGTGAAAGAAGGATAGGTCAATAAAAAAGAAAAAAAAAAAGAAAAAAAAAGAATTATTTTTAGAAACAGAACATTGTACTCCTGTTGGATGTTTACAGGTGAACTCTAATACTGTATCTGATTGACAATAGCATGTTTATCATTGACAAAAACAAAAATTGAAGTTAATAAATTCTCACCTGAAGTGACAGAGGGGATTTTGTAACTGGAAGTGATACGGTAGTAAGGTGGATTATCCATATGGGTGACTCCTGAACTGACAGGATCTGTTAGCTGAAGTTCGCTTACCAGCTCCTCTAGTAGTTGCATTGTTTTATCTCTACCCAAATACACAATCACTTTCTTTACCTGCCATCAAAAAAAGAGCATATATATATGAAATAGGGTGTACATAAATACAATTCTTATTGCTGTGACTTGATGAAAAATTTGAATACTTCAATGTGTCAGAATTAATATCTACCTGCACTGCAAGTGAGGATACCTGAAACTTACTCTAGTTCATAAAGGAAACAAAACTGCTTTCAGAGCTGTCAGTAGCAGCAAGATCATCAGAAACACACTGCCAGACTAAGAAAGTCATCTGAGTTCAATGACAGTCTTTAAGCAAAAGATTTTCTTACAAAGGTTTTAGCAACATCTGAGATCAACACTGAAGTGAATGTATTATGATATAGGGGGTTTTTGATTTGTCTTCTACACTGATTCTTTTCCATCAGGTATCAACTCATGATATTCTGCAGTTCTCTCACATATGCTTTGAGAAAAAATAAAATTGGTTTTGAGGATGATTTTTGTTTAAATACTTTGTTTATTATCTGTCTGCTTTTTAGGACTACCCTGAACTATAGCATGGGAAAAACTATCTAATTCTCAAAATGGTTGAGGTCTTTAATATACTGTGAAAAGAATAAACAACTACTGCAATAATTGATTAGGCAGACAGTAATTAAGGATTCTCCACTATATCTTACTTTTTTCTTTTCCTTTTTTAAAAAAATTACTATGTAAGATCTATGGTCTATACTCTGAACTTTGACAACTTGTATCCAAGAAGACAGCTAGTGGACTGGTCTGGACTAAATTGCAATAGTCAGTATGTTGCCTCAGCTATTTTTAAGGTACAAATATCCTTTCTGGTTTATGTCCTTTCTTAAGCCCATTACATGAATGCCAGGTTTAACTGAAATTGATACTGACATTTCAACATAGATTTCCAAAGTATCTCAAACAAAAGGACTGAATATGATTTAGTATTTGATGCTTTTTAATAGTCATAAAATATGGACATTTTTTGTTTGGTCACCTTTGCTGCTAGACACACAACTAATCTTTAAAATTATCAATAGCACTAAGGGGAAACATATCATACTCACATAAGGCAAAAGGCTGGGTTCACTGTTCACTCCACAGATACTGATCAAGAAGTGCAAAATTATTTTCAGATTCTTTGGCCAGCTGTCTGCTAAAGTAGTCCAGACATTTTCTATCTCTGACCAAGCCACTTCATCACCATACTAGAAAACAAAATATATATTTTTTCCTGAACACTCCAGTAGAAAACAGTGTATTTGAAAGTGATCTGTATTGACCAAGTGGGACAGGCTCAATAAAAAGGAGACATAAATCCTGTAACAAGCTGCTGCCTTTGTAATGCTCTACATTCTGAAAAGAACTATTTTCTTTTATAGCTATAAATATAGCAAAATATATTTAAACAAATTTGTACATATATATTTTATTTATATAACATATATACTTCTAGGCATTATGTACATATATGAATACTTATGCATGTGTGAATTTATTTCTATTTTTTAACATCAAAATTTAAAAAGCTATCTAAATTTAGCAGAGACCCATTCTCCCAGCTGCTGATATTCCTGAATAAAATTCAATGGACCATAGGCTGCCCACAGTTTTTCATTTGATTTTAAAACATCATGATCTCTCATGAGAGGGATTCAAGAATACCAGAACTGGCAGGAGCAGTACTGCATGTGACCAATACTTGTTCTGTACTGGAATTAGATATCACAGGAAGGAGGAAGGTCTACCTGCCTCTGGCAACAAGATCAATTGCAAAACTCCAGTCTGAGTTCAAAGTATGCAGGCAACTTGGTATTATTTATCCAGCTAGACAGCTATATTTCAAAACAACAGCTATAAATGGTTAGTATATATAACAGTTGCTATAATATTGATATTACATATTACTTATTTCCTGTAACACCTCAAAATGTATAGTTTGGGTACACACTGGCAACTCAAAAAATATAAACAATAACTCTTGAAAGTGATAACAGTATTTTCTCACACCCTAAGCACAGCAATCCACTGAGATTGAGCAGGTAAGTAATTAGTTGTACCTTTGCAGTCATATACATCAGATTATTCAGAACCATAGCTGTAGCCTGTGGTGATCCCCAGCCTTCTCCTCGTAGCCACCGCCTACTGTTCACCATTATTTCTCTGTCTTTCAAAGAGTCTTCTTCATCTTCCTCTTGGCGACGAATGGTTGGCAAAGGTTTCAAGTCTACCAACTCAATGTTGTTCATCCATGGCAGCAGATAATGCAGCATCACCTGTCTCCCAGCTGGGTGAGCAGTCTGGATTCTCTGACTCACTTCTGCCATTCCAAAATGAGGTACACACATGGATTGCAAATCAGAAACAAGAATTGTTTTGGTCATACCAACAAGCACAAGCCCAGTAAATGATATGGATATGAAGTAATGCTGATACAGACTAATTTCTTTATTTAGCTGACTAGGCACCATTTCATAATGATAAAGTCCACAGTCTTCAGTAGAGCTCACTGAAGACACTGCTGACAATCACTATGTTGAAGAAACCATAGTAATAGAGGCCTACATATATATTCCTATAATTGGAAGACAGAACTGAAAACCTAGAGCATGGAAAAAATATACCAACTCTGGCAAATAACACCTTTTTTTCACTCCCTCATATTAGTCCTAGAAGTTTTTTAAATTGATGTGAGGGGGTTTTATTCTGCAATTGTTTAAAATTGCTGTATTCTAAGCAATCTACAGTAAAGAAGAAAATGACAGAAAGAACAGTAGAAGAGTAATTGTAAAAAACAGTTGCAAATTATTTCTCTAATGTGATTTTCCATGGCTATTAAAAAGTAAAAGTATCTTTGATTCATGTTGTTTCCTCTTGAATGTATTTCATATAGTAGTACACAGAATTTGCCTCTCAGTAAATGCCATTTACTTTATTATATCATCTTGTTGTCCTGATTTTAGCAAATGACATATACATTAATTATTGAAAAAGAAGAAATACACACTTTTGTACAATGTTTTTGACCCGGTGAAGTTTTTTTGTTTTGTTTTAAAACCATACCTGAGAAGATAGCAAGTGTTAGCTCAGGGTAAGTCCTTGCTAATTCTTCTGACAGCTGGTAGTATGACATGGAATACAGATGTGGTAAAGGAGAAGGCTGACCCAAAACCCCATCTGTCCGCTGAACTTCCAGTTTGTGAGCATAACGGAACATCTTGGGTTCCAAGATCTGCAATAATAAGGTTCAGAATTTGAAGCCAAGTGTAGAGCTACAATGGAAATCTTTATATAAAATTACCTGTTAAATGAATGCCAATTAACGTTTTCTATCTATGCAGATTTCCATATATTGCTACATTATTCAGCCACACTGCAGTAATTTCCTAAACCAGCAAAGACTCACTTGATTTAGGTTTTGTCTCTTGAAAAAGCAGATATTATGAAAATTCAAGTCTTGAATGCTTATTACATGAAAACAGACAAACTCCACTGAAGTTTAATTATGCCAGGTAATGGACCTGGCCTAAATAATACTAACACAGTGAAGAACCCAAACAACTTTGTATTTCACAACCAAAGTGACAACTAAATGATAACAATTATTTTAACAAAGTAATGCACTGGGCAATTTGTATTTTAAAAGAAAAAAAAATGAAAGAAGGAAAGGACAAACAAAACAAAACAAAACAACAACATCAAAACAACCCCAAATCAAAATCACTTAATCGAAATTAGCTTACAAACCTGTAATAGTTGCATAGCAACTTCATAGATAGCCCTAGTAGAATCAGCTGCTTTAAATAGTATCAGATTCAGGAGGGTCACTGTGTCACACTGGTAATCCCTAGGGAAAAATTGCAGGTGTGAAATATTTAAAATTACATTTGACTTTTAAAAATTTGAATTTGATGTAGTTTAGTTCACAGGCTATGGCACGGAATAACATAACAGTTTGAAAACTTTCTCACATACACACAAATAGGTTTGATCTTTTCTGATTGGGAGAAGAATAAAAACCAGTTCCACATAAAAACACACTGCAAAAAACTGAAAGATTGAAAGTTTGGGAAAATGCTGTAGCACCTGTTCTGGAACACACTGGCAATGGCTTTAAAACAGCCAGCTGCCACCCGCTTGGAACCTGTGTAACACCGGTCTACGGCCCAGTACATGAGGTTACTCTGGTCAGGGTTGAGTTCCAAGAGCAGCATGACTGCTTCACAGCCCAGCTGGTGAACCTGGATTCCAGAAAAGAATAAATACGTTATTTATAAATACAGGGAAAAAGACTGACATACAAAGATGGCATAAAATAGGGAAATAGCTATTTAACTTCAAAAAAACCCACCCAAACCAAATAAAAACCCTCCAATATACACAATTTGTTTTATCTAAAGCCAATAAACCACAGCTTAAAATAATAACAGTTAACTATATCAAACTGCTTTAATGTTGAAAAACACAGCACTCAGAAACACAAGTGTAAGTTGTTGGAAGCAAATAACTAGATAGCTCTACCAACTTTTCTTTCCCCTCAGCTCCAAGGTTACCTTGAGGTATTTACTATTTTCATTTGTCTTACTAAAGGCTGAGCACTGAACCTGAAAGCATCAGATACAGAAAAGCACACATGCAGGGATTCCAATGGGACACAAGAGGATAGAGCTACATAGAGACTTCCACCTTCTCATGAATCAAAGGAGCCCACTGGAACTCTATTTTTATGTGGTCACAGTAATAGTGCAATGGAAGCCCAGCCTCTTAAATCTAAAGCTTGTCTTACTGTTTAGAGGTAAACCTTGGTCTTCTAACTCCCCAGGACCCCCAGTGGTCTCTACAGTCTCACAGGAGCTCATGTTCAAAATATTCTTTCCTTTAAATTTCTGTAAGATCTGCTTATTACTACGCCTTAACCCAGCTAATAAGTTTATAAACAATACTCATTTTACTCCCTGCCTTTTCCTCTTCCATCCTCTTTTATCTGCTCTTAGACTGTGAGCAGGGCCTGCCTTCCTCAACGGGGTGAACACAGATGTTAAGGACAGTACAAAAATGTGCACCACTAGAACAGCTTTGAGCACAAGCCACTCTGAAGCATTCAGGCCAATATGACCACAAAATTAATTAAAGTATATGTTGCTAGATGCAAACCAATGTTGACATTGCTTGTATTACCTTTTTATCTTGTGAATCCAAAATATTATCCAGCCATTTGTACAAATAGCCATCAGATGAGAGCCCGACGTTATCTGCAACAGGGCCACAACACAGTACAGCAGACATGGCCTTCAGAAAGTAACCAAAAAACACTACATTTTAATAACTCAGATATATGAAGTGCTTTTACCAAGTCCACTAAAACATCAAAAACCCAACTTCTAAACAGACAAGGGAGGAAGCCCAAGGTTAATAAGAAATTCTTTGACGTCTTATTCAAGAAATTATAAAATCATCTTTTTCTCAACTCTCAAATACAAGGAACTGTCTGTACTGAAATGCTGATGCATCTAAGAGTTACGTGTCAGTTTGATTGTTAAGGTATTTCTACATGAAAGTCTCCTTAGGCAACTAAGTTGTGGCAAGAACATTTAGTAGTGATTTTAAGAAATTCCTACAGCAGGTGCAACAGTTTACAGTATGTAAAAGCCAGAATGTAATAAATACATATGTAGGAAGAAGAGAAAAAGAACTAAGTAATGAATGGAAATAACAACGTGAAAATTACATCTAAAAGCCCAAATGTTAAATTTGCATTAGAAAATTCAACATAACAACCTATTTCCAAAATCCAAAGAGTGCTAAAATACCTTTAATGCACAGTACTGGTGTCTGTTTATTCGCATGTTCCTGTCACTGTATCTGTCCAGAGGAGTAAACATGATACTAAAAGGACCTGCCCAATGACTGAACAACATAAACAGGCTGTGGCGTAGACTCTGCTGGGGAAAGACACTTCTTCTCTGGTGTACTGTAAGGAAAGAGCACAGTCAGACATACTCCTGTCATTCCTTAAAATAAAGAACATAAACCAGATCCTAACAATTAATATAAAGGAGAAATTAATGTAAAGACACACTATTTCAACCTCATAATAGCTGGATGCTAAGTTCACCATTGGCCTTTTTAATGCCACTAGTGTACAGTCTAGAGAATTAAAATATACTGCCAACCAGCAACATTTTAAAATCTTAATTAAAAAACACTTGTACACTTCCAGACAGTAAGAAAAATGCTTCTTAAAATCTCATGCTGCTGAACTTCCAGCATAAATAGTTTTTATTAAAGTATTCTTAAATGTAAAAGTGGATTTTGCTTAGGTTTTTTTTTTTTGTTTGTTTAAATAGCCACACATTAAATACAGTCATCAGAAGTTCTTAAAGCATTTCTACATACCTGGAACATTTTGAATAATATTTGCCACTAAGGCACTGAAATGGCATCGGATATCTTTCAATGTATCAGAATCCTTTTCATTTTCTGCTTCTAGGAGTTGTCTTGTTAGATCAACATACTCAAGTAAAGTGTTGTTGAGGGAATGTGTTTCATTATCAAGGCCACCACTTGCACTTAAAATTTAGAAGAAGAAAAAAGAAATCAAATAACATGATAAATACATACAATGATTTTATTTAAAACAATCCTCTTTTTTTTTTTCCCTCTTTAAAAAAATGAAGAATTCTGCATGCTTGTTACACTGGGTCACGAGAACACTTAGTGACTTCATGCAGAAGCATAAACACAAAGCCCTACCTGTGACTGATGACACCAGCATCTGCCAGCAGTTCAAATATCCTCACTAGTTGGACTCTTAAAATATCCCGACGCCTGCGTCGCTTCATGTTCTGGGCAGCAGAGAAAACACAACATCAAATGAAGCAGAGGAAAAACTAAGTATAAAACCAGCATGGCATATAAAAGCATTACTGCATCTGTATTACAGCTGGCATCACCAGCCCAGACTGCCAGACTTTTAAAGGTCCTCCTTGCAACCCCAAGAACCCTATGCTTCACATGCAAGACTGACAAAACCCACTATAGCTCTGTAATATTTTGAAACAGAACTGATGTTCCTTACCATCATCTGCATTTAATTACAGATTTATTATATGAATCAAAACACAACAGTTACCACAAAAAACAGAGTAATCATCTCTTTTGTTTATCTGAAGAGGTCCGTTGCTGGGTGGCCTGCCCTGGGTGATCCTGCTCTGGCAGGGGCATTGGACTTAATTATCTCCAGAGGTCCCTTCCAACCCCCACTGTTCCATGATTCTATGATTATTATTTCTATGAATGCCTAGAGAGGCTTTTAAACTTTACATGGTCTCCATCAGAAAATGGGCACTGAGAGCAGCTGGGAGTTTGAAACTTTTTCATTTAAAATGCAAAACTAACAAAGTTGTCAGAGAGTAGAACTCAGTTGTGTGTCTTAGGTACTACTGATCATGGGCATGTTACAGATGATATAAAGCACACTTAAGATAAAAAGAAATTAAAAAATTTGGAAAAGACTACAGTAATTTTTTCATAATTTGAAACAAAACATCTGATATAGGATTAATACAGAGCTCAAAACAAACAAAGCTCCTGTAATGAAAATATCTAATAATTTTAAAAAGTAACATCTCACCTTTTTATCAGGTATACATACAGTTTTTAAGTGCAAAAATGAAAAAAACATAAGTAACTTTTCTTCATTACCATTTATGAGAAGATAGTTAAAACTGTGTAATGAATATAGTGGAAAATACCTAATTACCTCTGGCCTTCTTTCAAGTGCTTCCTTAATTATAGGATGTAATTCTTCTATTAGTTCCCTGAATTGAGGTTAAAAAAAAAAAAAAAAAAGGGATACAAACAACAATTAAATTAACACCTCAGCTGAAATATCTTTCACAGCAACTACTGTTACAATCTAAGTTTGTAAATTAAAACAAATTATATTAGCCAAAAAAAACCCCAAAACATTGGCAGTTTGTCATACAATGCTCATTCAATTGTCATGATGCACGTGATTGTTAATAAAGATTGTTTCTTTATGGTAAATAATGCTATGCTGACAGAAGTCAGACTAGTCTCTATAAAAATGGGCTAGTCTCTATTAAAAGCTCCACCCACTTCAAATTTTCATTTGAGTAGCTGACTCCTCTGCTACATCATTAAAAGTTTCTCCTTCAGAGAGCAGGTCCCCGTGACCAGAAAGCTGCACAAACTGTTGTGCTGTGTTCAATTACAGGAGTCTTAAGCATGGTAAAGGATTGTTTTAGATTTTCTTCCAAACAAAGAAAACACAGAAAAGAACACAGATTTTTTTTGCACTAGAACACAGTAGACTGTCAGCTGCCAATGGAGGGCAAGAGACCAAGACAAGTTCATGTGATCAGTAATAAAAAATGACAGAGAAAAAGAATATGCTAGCAAGTATAAGTGGACTGCATAGATATAGATTATATATACACATATATATTTAATCTATAATGAAAAAAAATCCCAAGTAAAATGTAACAAATGGGGAGGAACAGTGTTTAAGAAAACTAAACCAGTAATCAGTTTTCACAGCTCTTAAAAAAACAAAAAAGCAAATCTGCTTTTCTGAGCTCTGATTTCCCAGCTTTCTCTCAATTAACATAAAAACAGACAAAACACATTCGTTACCTAAAGGCTCCTGGGTTGGTCCTGCCAAGTCCGAGCACAAGGGATTCTGTAATTTCCATGCTCTCAGAGCGCATCATGGGAACTATGTGCTTAAACAGGGAGGAAGGGGATGGAATGCCAATGATCTAAGAAAAAAACAGAATAAAACAGAATGAAGACATTACCAATCACAAGGTGTGACATGAAAACTGCTGTATTTTTTAGTCTTCTCATACACCTAAGTGACTTGAAATGTTAAAAATGAAATTTTTAATCTTTGATGTGTAAAGGAGTTTCTGAGATAGTAAAGTAATATTAACTACTATGCCATTCTTTGTACAATTGAATTTTCATTGTCAGGTAACAATGAATGTGCCTCAACACGATAAACAGATGCTTTGCGTGTTCAGTGTATCTGCCCTCCTTAGGGAGAGGAAGCAGACTTCTGAAGTAAAACTCCTTAAGACTCCATTGTGGCTCTCAGACAACAAAGCTTGCAGTCTGTAGTTTCCCAGAATAATAATAATAAAAAATTAAAATCACATGAAGCAAGGCAAACTGTCTGTGCTTGGGAAAAATACAACAAGATACATCAGCTTATTATGTTACTGAAGAGAGAGGATATTTGCTCAGAATTGCACAAGACTAGTGACAGCAACCTCCCACCTCACTTTAATGGTAAACAAAACATTTCCTGATTACTACCAGAAAGACTTTGAGATGAAGTTATTTTCATGACATTGTTTCAGAAAAATCTCTGCAGTACTGGTTATGAGAAGCAAACTGAACACTATCCTCAACAAATGAAAGACAAATGTAGACTAAAACATGTCTTCAGACAAATTAGACCAGTTTCTAAGAATCCTGATAGTTACTATAAGCAGCAGGTGTTGTCTACTTCAAATAACATGTAGGTAGAGCCATTTTATTCACAGCAAGTATGAGCAGAACCTACTCTTGAATCAATGCTATAACCACTGTCGGGAGTGGACGCCAGCGTCTCAGGAGGGGAACATCTCACAGAGCCTGTGGAGGTGGAGGAGTTTGAAGATGATGCTGCACTGCAGCAAAGAATCAGGTAGTTTCTCCAGAGCCCAATATAGGAGTCACTGCTTGTAGTAGTATTCACTTTCTTTGCATTAATAGGGCTGCTATTAAAAGAAAAATAAATAAAAGCCATTCAGTATAGTAAATAAAGCTTATCTGGTCTCAATTTGTTGTTCCTGCTGAATTTATTTTGCAATTATATAGTTCCACTACTTCAAAAGTTGTTAAACTCCAAAACCTTTTTCAGAATAGGCCCATATATCAATAATTTATGCTTTTATGGTCAAATCTGTTGAACTACAATATGGCTAAAGGTATGAATGAATTAATCTTTACAGCAGATAACTTCTTTTCCAGATAAAATTCCTTCATTTTTTTGTTATATAAAGTTGAACTAAACCCACAAAAAATAGTCTGTATGTCACCTCACTGAAAAAAACATAAGGACATTACAATGCTGATAAATCTTAAAGAATGCTCAATTATACTATCTTTTATTTACTTGAGAAATTAACTTACTTTATATCCACTTGTGGAGACAGCAGTTGGAGTCTGGTGTAAGCAAACGTCCAAGCATAGCTTACAGCTGTTGGGCAGTGTTTTGGAAGATTTTCCTGTTTCATAAAACTTGAGAGGCTTATAATCCATGGATCTTGGCCTTGAGTCACGTGTGCAAATATCCATATGTGTGATGGACTGACCACATCAAACTGGTGGCTGATTGGTGAGGAATTCCAGTCAGCCAGAGTTTGTAAATCTATTGAACTGGGACAGTACAGTAAAGTAGTCTGTGTGCATAAAAACCAAAACACAACAAGGCAATATTTAATATCCATATTAACAGTATCTTCATTGTTAAATATCTAAAAAATGTTAAGTGTCAAAATCACATTCAGAATGGATAAAGTACATCACTTAAATTATGAGGTTTTTACAGCAATTTCTAATAGGGACAGTTACATAAATATGCTAATTGGAAGGAACTGGGTATTAGGAAATAGAATTCTAGAAAAAGGCTCTTTCACTCAAGATGAATTAATTCTTCAAAAGTTTCTGGATTCTAAAACCCTTAGTACTGAATTCCAACTTGTTTCCTAAACACAGAATTGAAGAGGTTTTCCTTGATACTTAGGACTATCAAGTAATGGTAAATATGCAACTATGGAATTCAGTTGCTATTCATTGATAGTTATAGCTTTCATCACAGATAAAGGACACACTGACTGTTAAAAGACACTGTCTCACTGCAGAAAAAGGCAGTGGTCTTTTCTTCAAACAAATTATAATCTAAGACCAAGATGAGAAATAAACAGATGTATATACAGCTTTCTGTATGTATATAATGGTCATCATAATGATACACTATTGATGAGAAAGCTTACAATCATGGTGCCAGCCTCACAACATTCCTCAAGTGGGGTTTTTTTGTGTTTGTGGGTTGTTCTTTGTTTGTTTGGGTTTTTTGGTTGTGTTTGGAGGGTTTTTTTGTCTCTGTTTTTGTTTTTTAAGGTGACAAACTGGTTAGCTTAAACATAGTGACATAATCATTCTAAATATACACAATTTATTTGGGACAGTTTTGCAGAATTAGCTCATCTTATATCCAACTTAACATAAAACCTCTCCTACCTGGTCAGCCCCAGTGAGATGTATGAAACTGTCCAGGATAGTAGCACTTAGTCTGTCCATTACATCTATAGCCAACTCATCATCACTCTACAAGACAAAACACACAGCATAAAAAGCTTAACAAAAGTAAAGACAGAAGTAGTTTCATTAAGCAGCACAAGAATGGGTCATCAAGCCTTACCTTTGAAATTTCTAGAAGTGTGAACAAGGCCCTTATTTCTCTGAGAACACTGACAGCTAATCTCCTGGTGGCAGGCCTTGTGCTGCAGAGGATGACCAAAGCAAAGCCTTCCACCACATGAAATACACTGGAATAAAGGGTCCTCTCCAAAGGAAGGGTATGGGCAGCCCCATTGGATACACCACGCTACAAAAAAGATGGCAGAAGTTCAGCAAATTAAGAAAAAACTAAACAAAGCCAAGCTATAGTTCAATTATTAGCAATGACAGAATTAATCATAAGGTATAGATCTTGTTTGGCTACTAATCAAACTGCATTATGAGAATGGCATCATATCAGCTACTTTTTTTTTTTAATTGTTATTATCTTTCTGAATTCTGAAACAAATCTCACAAGTCTTATTTCACTTTCTCATGAGAATGATGCAGTGATAAATAATATTCTTACATGTAGGATTGTATAAAATTATTTGAATTATTTGAACAATTATTTGAACCCTTTCTGTCTGCTAGTAAAAAATCGTGCTTTTCTTCTAGCTTTACTATTTAACCACTCCTACTTAACTATATTTCCAGTTACACTTTTGATGTAAGCAAAAATGCAGCCATGAATTAGTGTTTAGGTAACTACAAGTATTTTTTTGGCCAGAATGCTGCTTTAAAATAGTAAGTCAAAAATCTTCAAGCCCAGTAAGAAAGCGAGCTGCTTAGCAAAATCAATAAAGCCTACCAATGAAATTGTACGTAGAATCAAACCATGTTTTAACCCCAAAGGACCTTCTTAAGAAATACCTGAGAATCTTGGTTTTTATTGTGCATTTGGGCTGCTTGTTTCCACTGATTTATGAGCTGCACTAACATCTTGACTGCATTGTCAAGAAGCGTTGGGTGGACGTCGGTCACTTCACGCACGATGAAATACACAAACCCTGACAGAACATCCTCCCTCCAGTCTGGGAAGTCAAGCATTAAAGCCTGGAGAGTATTGAAAGCCAAGGCACGAAGTTCTTCATCCATATGAATTGTCAGCCTGGGTAGAAAAGAACACAGGTAGCAATACCCTAGGTTATCTAGGTAATCTACAATACTTCCACCCAGATGCATTTGCTGCACTGAATGCATCTGAAACTGGCTACTGACAGAAGTTGCTGCTACTACAGCAAAATAATGCAAGACTTCACAAAACTTGGTATAAACATAGAACTTAGTATAATTTCCAAGAGAGATGGTCAAGTCTGTCACATAGGCACACCTCTGAGTAACCAACTTAAAGCTCAACAGGCAGACACCTTGTGATGTACATGATTTTCTTCGTATTGAAACTAAAAAGAACAGATTATTTTTGCAGATAAAGCAGCTTTAGAGATGAGAGAAAACTTATGAAAAAACTCCTTTGAATTTATACTTAAAAATATGTCTTGGCCTTCTATGGTAGAAGAAGCTTATAAAGTACTGTTATTAGTACTTAGTATGTCATGTCTTTATGTGATTTTTCACAGTGAAGTGTTAGAAAAAATCTTATTCTCTCACATTATTTTTAATACATATAACTCAACACATTATAAGCAACTTCAATTATAATTTCAAAGCTAAAATCTATCCTGTATTTCTACACCAAGACCATACTTTACTATTAAAAATAAAAACAGGAAGGTTATTATTCCAGTAACATGTAAAGACTGGCTCAATGCTGAGCTTACCCATCTGCAAACACCTGTCTGCCCAGTTGTCTCAATGACTTATCAGTAACTGATAAGGCACATCCAATTTAAACTGAGATAAGACATGAAAGAGTATGGGTAGTGTGGGATCAAACAAATGGAAAAAGGAAGCAGGATTAGTCAGGAACAAGAAAAGAAGCTTCCCCTTAAGTGCCTGTCTCACATTCTGGTAATGTCAAACAAGAAAGAAAGAAAGAAAAAGAAAAAAAAAAGAAAAATAGGAAAAATATGATAGTGGTAATGAAAAGGTAAGTTTAACAACAAAGTAACAGAAATAAATTCCTACATTTCAAAAAATTATTCCTAATATGTGCAAGATCTTCAGGATAAATTTACCTCCTGCTACTCCAGCCCTGTAAGACTTGACCATCTGCAGGTCAGCAGGAATAGGAGGAATGGATTCTGTATGCAGTGGACTCATGTAACAGACTGCATTTACAAAGTCTTATATAAAAGTATTTAAAAAGGAACATCTACTAAAAGCAGCATTTAATTTGCCTTACCTTGCAAGCAATTCAATGAGGTCAGTCCTGCTCATGCCATCTGGAATCAGTCTTGGGATAGCAGCAATACAAGTTCTGAACAAATCTATCTTAGGTTTTCTCTCACCCCTATAAAAACAGTTTAAAACCAACAAAACAACAGAAAAAATCTACTTCAGTACACCACAAGTATTTTCATTTCACAGAATGTTAGGGACTTGAAGGGACCTAGAAGATCATCTAGTCCAACCCCTCTGCCAGAGCAGGGGCACCTAGAACAAGTCACCCAGGAACAGATCCAGGTGGGTCTGGAATGCCTCCAGAGCAGGAGACTCCACAACCTCCCTGGGCAGCCCCTGCCAGGCTCTGGCACCCTCACTGGGAAAAAGTTTCTCCTTGTGTTTACCCTAAAGCTCTTGTGCTGCAGCTTGCTCCCATTGCCTCTTGTCCTGTCATTGGATGACATTGAGAAAAGTTTGGCTCCATCCTCCCTACACTCACCCTTAACATGTTGATAGACATTGATGAGGTCCCTCCTCAGTCTCCTCCAGGCTAAAGAGCCCCAGCTCTCTCAGCCTCTCCTCATCAGGGAGATGCTCCACTCCCTTCAGCATCTTGGAGGCCCTGAGCTGCACTCTCCAGTACTTCTCTGTCCTACTTGAACTGGGGTGCCCAAAACTGGACACAATATTCCAGGTGGGGCCTCAGCAATGCAGAGTTTTTTTCAAGTCAAAATTAAGGAGCTGATAATTTTTTACCATTCATTAATGAAATTAGCATTTACTTCTTGAGTAAAAAGCCAACAACTGTGAAGTATTAACGATGGCAATTAAAATATGACAAAATTGTGACAGTGAAAACACAGCAATTGAGTACATACGTAATCATGTCTTCAGGTTCTTTATTGGACATCTGCACACTAGTCATGCACATGGGCCTTCCAACTTCTTTGTCCAAATGCCTAAGAATGCTATCTAGTGCTTTTCTGACTTGAGGGTAGTATAT
Source organism: Corythornis vintsioides (assembly GCA_025447755.1). Lineage (NCBI taxonomy): Eukaryota > Metazoa > Chordata > Aves > Coraciiformes > Alcedinidae > Corythornis > Corythornis vintsioides. Next base: position 21,176 of record JAOEGS010010530.1, read on the forward strand.
AGACATTCCTGAAAAGCCAAAGAATTCAGATCACCTCTTCTGTTTATTCCATTTAATTTTCACATTTTTATTGAAAGATTTGCCACTTATTCAGCTTCATTCTTGTACAAAAGATGACATGAAGCACACAATTTAAATGTCAAAAGAAATGCATGTTAAATGAACAGTAGGAGGTATTGCATGAAAGTGGAAGTCTCTTTCATAAAGAACAGTAAACAAGAAAGCAAACATTAGTTACTCTTCTATTTTCTCAATACCAACTAATAAAGTTCTAGATTTTACACACTGAAGCAGTCCTTCAGAGACAACTGGCTCATCCACAGCAGATCATCAGAGCACAGCAATCTAAACTGTCTTACTCTGTTTCACCTGTGGGACATTTGGGACGTTCTAGAGTGACACCAAGGGAACAAAACCTGCCACATTATTTACCATGGTAATCACACTCAGGCTTGACATCTTTGTGCTAATCTGGCCAGTGCAAAACACTTCAGAAAGAAGCCATGGATTTGGTCTGGGACACTAGAAGGTCAATACAGGCTCACAGCCCTCTCTAGAGAATCAAAGCAATTCAGGTAAAACAGATCATCATTCTCACCAGCTATTCCAATAAAGGCAGAAATCAAGTCAGGCAAATGTGCTGCTTGGGAACAATAAAGTGTCTGCACTGACTGTAATGCCAACATAGAGAAGAACAGAACACACCTATAACTTTTGCTTCCTCATCTGTCAGTGTTTTATTAAGGAAAATTTTCTTCACACGCAGAGTATTCCCTGAGGGAAGAACAACTCCTGTTGTTGGCATTGGTGGTTCACCATCTTTCTGCTGCAAGCTATCTGCTATGACAAGGAAGACTCTGAGGCCAATATTCATCCTCTTCAAAAGAGAGAAAAAGGAAAACAGAAGAAATTATAATATTGAAGTAACACAGAGAGGCAAAACATGAATTGCATTTTTCATCTCTTTTAGACAGACAGAAGTAAGGATCCAGTGGGACAGGCATTATTTAAATGTTACATATTAGAGTAATGGAAGTAATAATAATAAAGTTTAAGCCTTTTGTGCCATCCCACAACTCTTATTCCAGTTAACTGACTTGGCACAGGCCAATATACTGAATATTTTATAGTACAGAGCAATAAAGGACTTAAGATGAACATCTCAAGAATGACATAATGAAGACATTGCTCAAATGCCTCATCTGTTAGATTGGGTCTTTAACACTAAGAGCTGGGTATGACTTCCCTGAAAAAAGACTTTACAGTCATACTAGAACAAAAATCCATATGTACTGACTGAAATTACTGTGGAAATGAGCTGCTAGCTTACTCATGAACAGCAATTGTGCACTACTACTACTACTTATTTAGTTTTAGCAGCACATCCCTTGAGATACTCAGTAATCTGCTTTCATTCCAGTTCAAAAATAGTTAACTACTTTCCCCTCAAAAATTGCCCAATGTCCTGTTCTTGCTGCATGCAAGTAATGAGATTTTTTTACCTCTGGATTAATAGTGAAGGTTTTAGGCGATTTTCCAACACTAAGAAGATCAAATATTATTTCTTTCATTGCAAAATCCAAACGTTCCTATAAAGAAAAATAGGTAATATATTTTCAGTTAATCACACATTAATTTCTTGGCTTTGTACATATGTTGGGCGTCACGTCTTTAAAATTTAAAAAAAAAAAAAACAAACCATAGAAGTTTTTGAAACATTCCTTTTTTACTACTTATTCTTCTCTAGGTGATCCTGCTCTGGCAGGGGGGTTGGACTAGATGATCTTCTAGGTCCCTTCCAATCCCTAACATTCTATGATTCTATGACTTAATATTACTTTAAAAATACAGTATAATTCAAAACAGCTCAGCCCCTGATATGTTTGAATCATTTCTCTTCAAAAAATTCTCATACAGTTCTTCTCCATTCAAATGTATTTCTACAGATGAGATGAAGTGGTTTAGATAACTAAAAATTAATGATAAAAAAAGGAATGCTAGGAAACAACTGAAACTAGTGAAAGGCTGGTCCTGCCTCACTCCTGCATGACCAGAAGCAAATAATTCTGGAAGCTGAAGCACACAAAAGCTATCTGTAAGATAGAAAAACATATCTCTAAGCTTACAGATGAATGAGAGTTTATCTTGTGAGATCATGTTCTGCATTTTTATATTAGAACAGAAGCCACTGAAGTAATATAAATCATAATGCAAAACTAACTACACACTACCACACACATAGTGCATTTCTTCTGTCTACACAGGCTACTCTTCAGGCTAAATACTGTTGGAATGCTTTGTATTTGTATAATATTTGTAAAAATATTATAAGGGATATATATATTATCCCTTATATATA
>JAOEGS010010530.1:24276-66548 GCA_025447755.1 Corythornis vintsioides
TTTATATAGAGAGAGTATATATATTTAGACACATAATAGTGCAGTACAAAAGTAAGTATTAATGATCACAGTGTTCATACACAACAGTTATTGAAGTTTAAGTAAAATAATTTTGCCAGTGGTAGGCACAGAGTAATTTTATTTATTATACATAATTAGGGAAATTCTACTCAAGATGTAAGACCATTACATCAGTGGAAATATTTCAAAACATCACCTTAAATTTACATTTCTTCCAAATAATGTTAATCCTTTTCTTATAACTCTACTTACACATATTCTTACCTGAGCAATGAACTGAATAATCTTCACAAATATATTCAGAGGTGTGTCTCGTGGGACCACACTCCGAGATCCTTTTGGGAAAAGTGCTGATACGATGCTCATGAGACGGCTACAAGGATTTACAAACAAAAAGAGATGAAAAACAAAAACAGAAATCACTTTTGGTAATAGCATCATGTTCAGTTCAAACCTGGAAGAGATTAGAAAAGTTACTACTAAAGAACAGAGAGGCCTATGACAGGCAGGATGACCTGCAGAATGTACAGCCCTCTGCTGTCACAGGTAACAGTAGCAGGGGTTCCATTTATGAAGTGACCAAAGCCCTGCTTTAAATAAATTAGTAATAGTCAGGAGGAGGGCCAAAATTTGAGCTATTCCAAATTCTCATGATTCTAATTTATAATGAAAACCATTTAATTTCCAGTCTATATTTGCAGATGGCCACTTCATACTCTTGTTTATTCTGGTACCATGAGTGCCTTCTAACTTTAACAACTGTCCTGCTGTTTAGCTCTCCACCCTCTTCACCCCTGAATATCCCTGCAAAGACAATTCCAGAGTCTAGTCTTTCTGCTTGTCAAAGTAGTCAAATTCTTTTTCTCCAATTTTCGTATTAAGTCTTTTTCCCTTTTCATCTGATCAGACCATCCCTGAGCTGGGGATGGTAAAGAGCTCTTCTAATATCACTAGGGGAAAAAAATTCCCCACACCAATCATTAGTTTCATTAGCTTACCTTTGAGTTACAGTGTTGCTTTCACATTTTATTCTAATAACATAAACCCACAATAACCTATACAAAGATTCCAGTGCAACGCGAGACATTTTGGGATCTTTATTCTGTAAAATAAATGAAAAATACAGTTACTGTTGCCTGTGAGACACTCAGAAAATTCTACTGTTACTCTATTGACTTTTGAAAATATTTTCAAATATTTTTAACAATAAAATCTGATGTGTTTAATCCAGACTACAACTTTTAATAGATTTTTCATAAAAAGAACAGATTCCAATATTACCTGAGTATTTAATTTGTAATTCCAGATTCTTTTACCATCATGCACTTTGAAAGCAGAGAAGTAACTAAAAAGCAGTTACTCCTCTTGAGATGAACACCAAGATTCTCTTACTTCCAAGAAGTTTTCCTAGGAAGCCACTGGTTAAAAATACCTCATTTATAGCAAACTAATTTATAGTTTGTCTAAAACATCAGAGTAGCTGCTTTGGATCAGGCACAAAGTCTAAGTCCATCCTTCAGTGTATGTCAGCAGACAGCAGCAGATGCAGAAGAAAGAATGTGAAACAGAGCAGGCACACAAGGATGCTTCTCTGGGCATTCCAGGCTTCACCCAACTTAGTCATTTTCTCTGGGCTGTATTAGAGTTTACTCACAATGGATTTTTATCCATTAAGACAGCTTTTTCTTAATATAAAACCTTGTGGCATTATTCAGTTTCAACTGTGCACTGTATGAAAACCAATTTTTTAATGTCTTAAAGGACTTATTTACTAGGATCATAGAATCATAGAATGTTTAGGGCTGGAAGGGGCTTCCAAAGGGCATCTAGTGCAGCCCCCTGCAGGGAGCAGGGACACCCTCAACTAGACCAGGCTGCTCAGAGCCTTGGCCAACCTCACCTTGGATATCTCCAGGGATAGGAGTTTAGCTTTGCTCCTCCTAGCTCTTCAAACTATGTAAAACAGTAGTAACAAACATTCTTTTTTACCAACTCCAGCAATCCCTTTTCCAACTGTTCTTGCTGTATTCATAATCTTGAAGTGTCCAGTGAGATTCTTGGAACTAGCCATAAGTATTTGCTTATAAACAGAGTAAATAATTCCCGTAAGTTGTCTTTTTAGGCATTCACTCAGTTAAAACAAACAAAAAACTAAAAAGAAAAAAAAAATCCAGCAGAAGAAGCCCCAAAGCACACCTTCTTCACCTCCAGCAAGTGCTTCTGCTTCCAGATGTAACGTTGTGATTGTTTGAACCTAACTGGTTTCACATTTTGTAGCCTCTAACACAAGCCAGTTAGTCAGAATAACTGTCTCTGTCTTCCCAGGATAAGCAGACTGCAATTTCACAATGGGTTTAAGTGGATCTAAGACCATACTGTTTGAAAAGAGTCAATCTTAACCTTGGTTCACTCCTCCACAATCTCACTGCTCTCTTTGCACTGACTCTAGCAGTAAGAAAATCCAACTCACAAGTCTGTGCAATAGACTATACAAAGGAGAGTAATTTGGATGGCTTCAACGTGAGCAGGTTGGGACTATTGGGGTTTTTTCAGCAGCTTACCTTAGAAAGGCTAAAAACCTATCAGTAAATCACAGAGGCAAAATGGAGACTTTGCAGACAACACATGTGACTGTCAAAATATTAGAAGGAATAGCTGAACCCAGTTTATGGCAGTGACTGTGCTGTTCTCCCCTCCTTTCACACTCATCAATGTGTTCCTGCCTTGCATTGCCTCTGAATTAGCAAACCTGCAACTAGGCAGTGGGTAAACTTAGACAAAATCATTAGACAAAATGTAATGAGTAAGAAGTTACACTTGTCTGTGGTTAGTATTCAGATGGGCAACTGTCCCACTGGCCAGTTAATTTACCAGCAGTGCTGCTGTGAGGAAGCAGCAAACACTTGCAATTTCATGAGAGGATGAGTCTGGGATAGCTTTGAATTTCATCAACGTGAACAGCAAAAAATCATGGGGTTATTACTCATCATATCTCATCTAAGGCCAATAGTTCTTGATGTTCTAAGTAGCCTGGTGAATTCATTCTAGAAGTGAGTAATGATTCAATTTTCTTAAATCTGATATTCCAAAGGGGAGATTAATTTACACGTCCAGAAGAAAACCAAAAAATATCTTACTGGCTTTCAATCATTTAAGCAAAACACTGGTGAAGGTCAGCTTTTGTTAGAACACAAAAACCCTCTGGCAGGAGGGTTTATCATCCAATTTAGCTACTTCTGATTAGTTATGACAAACTTTGCTGCTTTGTTAAAAAAATAATGCACAAGGGGACATTCATCATTTAAAGACTTACAAAATAAATACAACAGTACTTCTGATTTCTTAAGCACTGAGTATTTTCAGCATCTCTTCCTACAACTAATGTCACTTTTGTTCCTATAACTAGGAACTAGGAAATAGGCTAGAATCAAAAGGCTTTTGGGGTCTAATTTATGGCACACTTCTTGCATATTTGATGTTAATATGTTACTACTTCTTTTCTCTGTGAGATTACTGCAACAAGAACACAGTCTATATGGCTAAGAAATTCATCAGTTGGGATACATCTCTCTTTTCAGCTGATGCCTGTCAGATTTTAAAGCAGTCTATGTGGCTATTTTTTTCAAACATAATTTTGTTTAAAATCATAAAGCATTTAATATAAATCATAGAATCAGACTATAGAATAAGCTGTCAGGAACTGTGTCTCTGTTACAAAACCAAAGAAGAGCAAATCTATAGTGGTCTAACATGACACATCAAGATGAGTCAATGAAACATATCTTAATGAAGGCAAGAAACAAAGCAGCATTTTTTTCTATGTTAGTCAAATGTAGTCACTTACTGAAGAAAGTACTTTTTAATATTGATGTTAAACTTTTCTTCTGTTCTGAACTAAAACAATTTCTACTTTTTAAAACCTGCAAAACCAACAGTGTAAAAGTCTTTCAAGTTAGTGCACTGCAAGTTGTTACAGTAAATCAGTTTCACATTTTTTTTAGTTGTGAAAATGTTTTAAAGTTTGCTCACATGCAAGACACTTTTCGAGATGAATTAACAGAAAAATACCAAACACCTAAAGAGGCAGCTCACATTCAGTGGAAACATGCATTGCTGTTCAGGGAAACCAGCTGGGATATTAATACTCAATCTCACAAAGCCACATTTTCACCCCCAAGGAAAAACTGATACTAGATAATTTTCTGATCTTTCTCCTTTACTCCCTGCCAAGAAAAAAAGATTTTTGAAACATCAGCTGTTCTTAGTCCTCTTGCCTCTTAGAACAGGAAACAAAAGCACAAATTACAACTATTAATAGAAAAAAGAAAAACAACAAAACCCAAACAACCCAAAACCAAGTATTTACATGAGACAAAGCAACATTTCACTGAGTTACAACAACATATTAACTCACCTGCAGTGTTTCTATTTGTTTTCTGATACTGTTGTTAGATGGCATCTAAATAAAGCAATGTGAGACAGCAAAACATAACAAACATGAGAATGGAAGGCACATGCATGTTAGATGAAAAAAAGCACAAAACCAACAGATAGCTTTCTAGTAAGGACTCTATTCAGTAGAAATACAGGTTTTGCTACAATGGCAGAAAAGGTTCTTCCAATCATCAAAGTTTTGCCAGAAGAGATACTGAACTGCAAAAGAAAAGGACTCTTTTCCAACCAGCAGTGGTACAGAATGACAGACACTTTTCTCTCCTACTTAAGCAGCTTTCTTATATGTTCCTTCACCTGGGAAGAGTTGTAAGGATATCACAACTACCCAGCTTCATCCAAGAATCTATCAGCTTTCTGACAAACCTACTGGAATTAGTCTATCTAAACACTAGTCAAAAAAGCAAGCAAAACATTTTACAATAGTGACCCAGTGTTATTGGCTGCTGAACAAATTCAGATTTTGCCTACACTGCAGTGTTTAAAAAAATGTCCAGCTGGGCTAAATGCTGAAAGAGCTGCTTTGTGGGCCAAGGCCAGCTATATGTATAGCAAGAAACATCCTTTGGTACACTCCTGGGCTAAAATGACTCTCACAACTCACTGATGTGCTATTTCCATCAGCCCCAACCCCTAGGATTCCTCCTTGCAGCAAGACTAGCAAGAGCTCCCCACACAATGAACCTGCTCTGAGGGCAACTAACAGCCCAGGACAGAGTGTTGAGCAAGGCAGTGTCCATTGCCAGGGTGGGGTCAGCACTCAGAGCACTCCCAAGAGCATTATCCAGCAGGGCACAGCATGGAAATACTGCAGGGCAGGCCATGGCTACTGTGCATGGGGTGCATGTGCTCATGTCTGTCACCAAAGTGTGTCCACATGGTGACACTGCAAGATAACCTGGGAATAAAATGAGCATCATGAATCCATCCCCTACATTACCTCTTGGCAACTTTGCTGAAGGGCCTTTACTCTTCACAGAATATCCCTGTGACAGAGGCTGAGTGGTGGTGTTATTTCAATCTTTATTTTGTTATTTTTAACTAAGACAACAGAAATGGATGAACCTTTTCAGTATTATAAAGGATCTCCAAGTAACTCTCAAAATTACTTTATTAAATAACAAAGACACTGGAGATAATGGATTTGGAATCATGGCATTTTACATGTTTAAGTAACTGCAAATAAAGTAACTTTAATTATTAGGAAGTAAGGAAATAAAATGGGGAAAGGGAAATCTGAAAGACTAAACTGTTGTGAAATCCAGATTTATAAATTAATGAGATTACTTATTACAAAGTGCATGCATTTAATTAGCTTCAGAAACAAAGGAACACATTAATTCATAAGACACATGAGGACAGTGGGGGTGTATTTTTCAAGATTCAACTCAACAGGTTTCTGAACATGGTAGGCACCCAAAAAGAATCAATTTGGTGGGCCAGAAGAGTTATAAAATATCCTAATGTAGCCTTAAAATATCCTAAATAACTCATTGATGGTACAGCATCACAACACTGCAAATTCTGAATTGCAGAAATTCCTATGTAGAATTTCTGCTGAATAGAGCCTTACAGTAAATGTGTTAAGCTGTTAGTGGTTAACAAAACTCAGTAAATTATAAAATGCATGCTCAGCAACTACCAGTTAAACTCACTGGCATTTAAAGTTTGATACATCCATTATCAGCAATGGACATTATGCCAGAAAAATGCAACTCCCAGATTTTAGGAATTTTTTTAAGAGTTTTCAAAACAAAAGCAAAAGCAGCCTTCATAAGCAAAATAAACAACAAAACAAAAATCAAGGCACATATTGCAAAAGAACTGCCATGTTAGATGAAAAATATACAAAAACCCAACAAGCAACAGAAAAGTGTGAAAGATGTCATGAAAACAAAATGACCCTTAAAAAACAATCCAAGCAGCTAAACCTCTTTCCTTTGGACATCATGTTGGTTTACATGTTATTAGTAAGCTTCATTCACCTAACCAGGATGAAGATTGTGAAGGTGGATCAAAGGATTTATTAAAATCATCAAAATCAATACATTAGGTAAAATCATCAGCTATATTAATCAAAATTAAGGAATGAAAACAGGTAACAATTAATTAATGCTATAAGAAAGTCACTAAAACAAATTCCTCATTTCTAAGTATCTTGATCTCTTTATCAATCAACTTATGTTTACAATCCTAACAACTGAAGCTAGGAGTTAAAGGGACACTGTCATTCTTAGTTGGAAAATATATACTGCAGCTTGTACACAGAATCTCTTTTCTGTACTCCAAATTCATCACTTACTATTCCTCAATAAGTGAAAAAGACAAAGAAATTTTGCACTTATTATACATTCTACTTAGAGAAGCAGACAAGCTACTTATTTTCTCATGTATAATTTGCACATAAAGAATTACAGTTTGTACTTTCTCTGGCATAAACAGTATTTATTAGCAGATAGATCTGCAGATTTTCCTCAATAAAACTGATAGTGCCCAAGGGGGCTGTATCTATTTCCAGAATTACAGAGCATCACAAAAACTTACTAGTAAGTTTAATACTGATAGAGACTTAAGATATAAATTTTATATTTTTTTTAATTATTTTTTTTAAACAGTGTCCCTTTAAAGAGCCAAATATTAATTATTTGGCACAAGAATGCTGAGAACATGTCAGAACAAAGGCTATTGATTTGCAACAACAGTTCCTGAACTGAAAAGGATTCTTACCTTTAGATGTGACAAACAGTTCTGCAGGAAAACGTGCCAGTTATTTAAAAAAAACTGTTTCTGACTGACACACAACAGGCAGGTGATCAATGGATACAAAGCCTATGAGCAGGGGGGAAAAACAATTGATCAAGTTGCTCTTTACAAACCTCCCAAGTGCTGTACATTGAGAACAAGACACGGGGCAGCTCTGGTCTCATGTTTAACTGTGTGCTGTGACTTATGCTTCATATGCTCAGAATATCAAAAAGTCAGAGCTTGTCTCTGACATGGAAATGGGAGCAAATAATTTGAAATTCACTTGCATTTACTGAATATGCCATTTGTAATGCAACATTTAGCTGTACGTTTCCAGCAAGGTGAATCAACGTGGTTTGTATGGACATCAAAAATAACAAATACTGCCTTAATCAGAGATTTAAATCCTTACTAAGATACAGTCTTAGGGGAAAAGAAAAAAACAAAAGAAAAAAACAACAAACAAAACCAACCAGACATTTATATCTGAAAGACATAATTAAAAATATTGGAAAAAGAAAAATAAAGTATATAAGGAGAGAAGAAAATATGCAGAGTAGGGCTATTAACAGGCTCCTAATCTGTTGGAAAAGTCTTGTCTGACACTTCCATCTTTTAATTAAACATAATTTAAATAAACAGGCTGCCTGAATGAGAGTTCTTTTTAGAAGACACATTAGATTAAATAACCCTGTACTAAAACCCATTAAAATAATAAAAACCAAGAATAGATTTCAAGACAACCTCACAAGTGAGATGCCAGAGCAAGTATCTTGCACAAAGAAACAAATCAAAATTAGGGCAAATCTACATACACAGTGTGAATTTAATTGTACTTGAATTGAGGAGTTAAGATTTAAATTAATATAGCTGTTAGCTTTTCCTCATATAATACACTAGCTTGAAAGTCTAAGATGAGAAAAATGGAGAAGTGGAAACATTTCTTTAAAATACCAGTGAATGCTTCTTTCTTGAGCTCAGTTCAAAGGTAGTCTGATAAAGCATCTCCACAAAATTTTTCAAACATGGCACATTCACTTCATTTTTAACAGCCTGTTAAAAAAAAGCACACACATGAAAATGGATTTAAAAGTTTATACAGCAGACAATTTAAATATACATTAAGATGTTCATGAATTCAAGAATGTTCAAAAGTTAAATTTCACATCAGTCAAGTATTTGAGTGTATTTATTTTATTTGAGTGTTGTACATAAATAGCTTTCCTTCCACAAACCAGGCAGCCAACTTCTTTATCAAAAACTCTGTAAGTCTCTGAGGCTCCTCTCTGAATCCCTGTGACAATCACTTAAACATTATTCTCAAACTACTGCTTTATACTGTGCTTCTGCTGTATTTATCAAATTGGGGTGTTGCAAACAGGGTTGGCTTTTCTGGAAGGAATCTTCTATACCTATAATTTCCTTAGAAGTTAATTTTTTGTTAGTTTTTATTATTAAAAGTTATTAAAAATGTTACATCACCTTGATAAGAACACTCTAAAAACATTCATGATGGGGAAGCATAAAAGAATACTGCATAATATCTCTGTAATGTGTACAAATCCAGGAAGAATGAACTGAAAAAGCAGTGATGCTTCACATCACTTGGTGCATATCCCAAAATTATTTATTATATATATCTTTTGCTATTCTTAGTCTTGATCAGTAGCACCCTGCTAACTCCACATGAGAAACCAATTTGCTGCCAGCACCACACTGCTGCCTTGGGATGGAAATGAGGCTTACAGCTCAGCCTTAACATCCCTGTGAAGTATGCTGTCAGCCATCATACCTGTAGGGTTCAGATCAGGTTCTGTGTTTAAAACTGGCTGGATGACTAAGCAAGAGAATGCCAGAGAAGAAGTCACAATGCCAAAACAGCCTCCTCACCTAAGAAATCTTCTGTACCCAAGATGCAGAAAACTCTAGATTCAGTTCCTTCATCTGCTTCAAAAAGCTTCACACTTACATCTCTCCTCTTCCAAGAGAATGACTAACTCTCTCAACTGCATCTCCATCTGGGATGGGGCTCTCTACTTCTATTTAAGTAGTTCTGCTTGTATGAAGTGACTCAATGAGTCAGGAGGAGAGATCAATCCACCCTCACCAAGCATTTAAAGCAGAGATCCAGGCTATGCTTTTAGGAGGAGATCCACAGAACAGTGCAGGTGCTGATGTGTGTGTTGTCCACACTCCTCCTCCCTCCCAGTTACCACATGACAGCTAGTAATTACCAGTTACTATTAATTACTAGTTACCACAGTTTCAGCTACTAAGGAAAAGTCAATAGGACCCCTGAGTGAACATAAACCAAGGAAATTTCAAATTTTTAGAGCAATATAGGATTACACAGTGCTGTAGTGATACAGGGGTCTAGAAAACAGACAACTTTAAGAAACAAAACAGGCTGGAAACTATACAAAGCACATCAACATTTCCCTTCAAATGATTATGCAGGTGATTGTAATGTACTTAATAGTCTTTCTGAATCTTTAAAAATATAGTATTTTGAGGATTAATGGAAGCAATTTTAACAATGAGTGCATAACTGAAGGTGAGGGGAATAGTAGAGGGGGAAAAAAAATACTTACAGCAGCCACAGGGATGAGAATTTCCACAAACAAACCAGCAAGTGCATGTTTTATATCTTTATCTTTTACTTCCAGGAAGTACTGAGCACATTCCTTAGCAAAGAAGCATTAGAGAAATAGTTAGAAAAAATGAGAGAAGTGTCACTAGGCCATAAAACCCATGGGCATTATCACATTAAGTTCCAATTAGAATTTAAAGCATGCAGTATAATTAAGTTAGTCTTATATTGCTTGACAATACCAACTTTACAAACATTAGAAACTTTAAAACCTGTTTCCACAGCAATTAAAAATAAGTGGAAAGGAGAATAATACCAGATAGCTATTTACTTTCTACTCAGAATATGGACTACACAATAGAAAAGAATATAAATATGCACATTTTCCCCTAGATTATTCTGAAGTTTAAAAAAAAAAAATGCTTATCTGTATTGAAATGATTAGAAAATAATACTTTTATATATTAATTTTCAAGATTACTTTGATGCAAAGAAAATTTTACAGAGAAATAAATACTCCATACATATTTGCAACTTCCACTATAGCAAACTGACCACTCTGAGCAAAATCTAAAATACCTGTGTGGATTTTTTTCAGGATTGAGATCAATGTCCAGAGCTGTGCAATACCTCTAATAATATTTATGACCAAGTTGCCATAACTTCAGTTATAGTAGAACAGGTGAGTTATTCACTGGGACTGTCTTTAAGTCTCTCTGTAAATCACTGACATGGGTTTTTTTAACAAAAGTGCTTCTTGGCATCTCAACTGTTAAAAAAGATGTATCAAGTAAGGGTTTTTTTAATACCCTTCTTTCATAAAGAAAGAAAAATATTTGATCATTACCCATTGTCATTTAGTCTTGAATAAATTAATGTGGCACAGGTTTGACACATTACTGAGACAACTGAGAACAGGTTCTCATGATGTTAGGTTCTCCTAATAAGTGATTCACACCACTGAGAACTTAGGAACTAAACAGAAAAGGATGAAGAACATCACACAAGTGGAGTGATTGACTGATGACAGCTAATTTCAGTTTCCTACAATGCTCATTTACCTGCATGAACTGAAATGATGCTTCAAAATCTTCCACGGGATACATCTTTACTCGAAAAAACTTCATTCCCATAATCAAACTGATGATGCTTTGCACTACGTGAGGACTCTGTTCTTTCTGTCGTAGCTCCTTTAATTCAGTGACAAACTTCTTCCTAACAGCCTGAAACCTGAACAAGGGATGATACAGATGGCAATTAGGTGCACTGTAATTCACTTTTATACAGTGCCTATAGTTTTGAATCTATTTTCTTTAGGCTGTTAATGATAATGGCACCTTTAATAAATGACTCATGAGAAAGATGAACCCTGATACTTAAAATTTGGGCATTTAATGTCTATGATCATCAGCACATCAGAATATACTCAACTGAACAATAACTACTGACTGATACAAGGCCTCCTTTCCATGCATCTACAAGTTGACAGCAAAGCAAGTGATGCTCAAAGGATTATTTACTGAGGTCATTACTAAACTCTCTGTATCTGCCTTTGCATCTAGTGGCATTTTTCCCCAAATGCAAGAGTCAGAGACTGAACTTACTTAGATTGAGCAAGAACTCCTGTCACTTCTGCATATAAGTCTGCAATAATATGCACATTCCCAGTGTTGGTTCCTGAATACCTAGAGGAAAAAAAAAAAAAAAAAGGTTAAAAAGTGTGTTAAATACAACTTTGCCCTTCTAAATACCAAACGTGTTTCCAATTAAGAACAAAAAGTATGTTCCAAAGTAAGGTGGGTTATTACCATAAAATTAATTAAAGTAGAGTATGAAATGTATGGGTAACATTTAAAGTGATTCATTGAGCAGACATAAGAGATATTCAACACAGGAAGTTTACTATAGCTACTCAAATTTGGATTTTTCTTATTCTGGCTGGTAATGTAAAACATTCTGTATATTCTAAGCAAAACAAAAACTCTGCATTATACTGAACGTAGCAGTATTCTTTCAAGACAGGTTTTCAGTTTAAAAATAGCAATCAGTGTTTGTTTACAGGACTGTCACCAACATGCTTCGTGTGAGGCAAAGGAGAACAATCACTACAGTCAAGGACAGGCTGGTAATACCCACAAAATACCTTCAAGTACACAAGTGAAACTTACCCTTCCTTATGTTTAAAGTGCTTAAAAGCCAAGTTTAGAACTTCATGTACTAAAGGATCTGGCACTGGATGAACAGGTATCTGAAATGCAGGTATCATTTATGGGTAACTATGCATGTATATATACACAAATGTATATGTGAAGTAAATAAACAGTATTATGAGATGCCTGTAGAAATTTCTCCACTACCATCAAAGGACACATCTTTTGTTGGCATATGAGATCAAGTTAATTCTGCAATATGTGAGCATTTACACAACCTGTTTTGACATTCTCTTAAATTATTTCGTGTACTGGCTTTTAGGGATTAAATTAATAATAACATAAACACCAGTGATAGAAACATTATGAATTTCTCATCCATATTTCTCAGACTAGGTTAATTCTTTTCACACTTTCTACTTTGTGTGGTGCTACTACTACAGATTTAACCTCAAAAGGCAATTCATCCCAATATAAAGGAAGACAAAACTTAATACTGTTCTCTACATCTCTGTGCATGCAGAACAGGAATGTCACTTTGCATGACTGGTTGGTGTCTCAGAGAAAAAAAGGCAGCTCTTTTTAAGACTGAGGGAACTGGGGCTGTTAAGTCTTGAGAGAAGACTGAGAGGGGCTCTTATTAAAGTCTATCAATATCTGAAGGGTGGGTGTCACATGGAAGGAACCCATCTCTTTTCTGTAGTGCCCAGCAATTGGACAAGGAATAATGGGTTTAAACTTGAGCATACAAGGTTCCTCCTCAACATGAGGAGCAATTTCTTCCCTGTGAGGGTGATACAGCCTGGAACAGGCTGTCCAGAGAGGCTGTGGAGTCTCCTTCTCTAGAGACTTTCAAAACCTGTCTGGATGTGTTCCTGTGTGGCCTGCGCTGGGTGATCCTGCTCCTGAAAATTTCATATTAACAGAAGTTCTGTGTGACTAGTCATCTAGTGCTATACTGTAAGGTAAAGCAGATTTACACACACTTTCTAATTGTTTTTAAAGTTGACATTTCAATCTTGTCAATTTAATAATTTCACATTGCATTTCAAAAATGTTTACATAGGGTACTGAACATGAAAAATAATAAAATTATTTTTCACAGTTTTGCTTTGCAATACAAATGCAGCTTTGACTTAGTGGATCCAAGGCATGTGAACTGAGATAATGCAAGCATGTAATGAAAATCCAGGAGAGGCCAAAGGCTTTATGCAACTGAGAGTGTAACTACAGTCTTAGAACATGCTCATCATATATATGCTCTAAATTTTTAATCAAAACAAGAAGTAAAAGTGCTTACCTGTTTTAGAACTTCTATTAAAACTAAACAAAAAATGAAATCTACAGCTAAGTCCCTCCTTTCAAGTAGATAATCTCTTTCACGTTGTTGGTCATCCCTAAGAAATCAAAAACACAGGCATCATACACAAGACCAAACACAAATATTTCAGAGAAGGGGTGTACAAGCCTTTCATGCAATCATTTTTGCACACATATATAAAGGGATGTTTAGAAAGACTTTAGGATTTGATGCATCACTGAAATCTTGGCCTCTCCTGAAAGAACCTGAGTTATATTTAACTTTACACAAGTGAAAGAACCAAAGAAGCCCAACACTCCTCTAGGTAGTGACAGAACCAAATACAAAATACCTGTGAAAAAAGTGCAAAGCACACTTTTTTTTTTTTTAAACAAGAGAGAACACAATCAAAGCAGAGTTTTAAAAGCCTCTTACCCCTTAGATTTTGTGCTAGACCGAGGTCTGTACTCATAGGATTCATCTTCTGTTCCGTTCTGACGCCTGTACCAGTCAAACAAGGTGCGTAGTAAGGAGGGGAGACAGTGCTCTGCTACTGAGCTCATAGAGCTTATCAACTGAAATAAAGAGAAATAGTTTAGCATGGCCAAAAACAACAACAACAACAATCTAATAACCCTAGAATTCCAATAATTCTTTCAGATTGGTTGTTAATGTTAAAAAACATGTATCATGTAATTTCACAAAGTGGGAACTTGTCTATCATTTCCACCTAGGACTTGTATACCTCAGAATGAAACAGCCAAGTGAAATCCAGTCTTAAAGGCTGAAATACATTGCTAAAAGTACAATGAGAGGTAAGGAGAGAGAGGCCAATTATAGTGAGATGCTACAGCCCAAATTTCAGCTATGACCAAAACCCTGCTCCTGAAAATACTGCTAAAATTGTGCCTAGCCATGAACAGGATTGAACCCCAGAGGCACACCTGCTTTCAGTCACTGAGACAGACAAGATACACTTCTGCATGCTGTAAGGTTTTGGTGTCTTAGGACAAGAGTAGGAAATTGTCAGTTATGATTCCTATAAAATAAGAAAAATTCAAGCAAAAATATTTTAAGAAGTGCAATATATGCTCTATAAAAAAAAATGTTCCTCTCTGGTATTTTCTAGATACACTGGGAAAGATAAAGATAAAGGACTTGTACTGAAATGCTAAAGTTTTTAACAGTTCAGTAAGTCTATCAACGTAAGACTTTGGAAAAGAAGAGGGTATTTTTATCTCTTTTAGCTAAACTTATTGTTCCAATTAAGGCCTCAATAACAACCAAAAGAATTGTACTATTTGAAAACAGAAAAACTATTGATTTTGCTCACTGGGTCTAATAGCAGCCCTCTCAATCTGACTCTGCTTCCACCAAATCCCATTAAACAGCTATTGCACTTTTTTGTAACAGGGGCAGACAAAATTACATTCCTGCCTTCTCCAGCCCTTCTCATCCTCACTGAGCTGAAAGAATGAGTGTTAACTGGATCATATTCTAAAATGGAAAGTAAAGTCTAAGATTCAAGATCTAAACCTTGTGATGCCAATTCCAGCATCCACGTTCCAAGTCATTACAACAGTCGAACAGCTACTTTGCCAAAACAGAGGCCACTGTAATCCCATAGGAAGTGCCTTCAATTACATGTCTCCTACCTGATCAAACTGAAGATCTTCACCTCTTTGAAGAGATCTGGACAAGAGCTTTTCCTGTAAAAAACATTAAACACACATTTTCACAATGACTTTTATCAAAGATAAGATTCCTTTTTTTTCTTAATTTATTAATTGCTGCTATCAAACAGCAGGGCCTAGAGCAGTTTTTTCAACTGAGATGGCCAGTGGTGGATGCCACATACAGCTTAGAAGGAAAGCCATTCCCATCTGAATTAACAAGCATACTGATGATCATTGAAGACAGTGACCATAAGCTCCAAGAATTAATTTTAAAATGCCTTCACAAAGGGAGAGACAAGTGTTCAGTGCATTTCCAACCTGTGCTTTCCCTGAACTGTAATGAAAAATAGCTACAGAACTTAATGCAGGAAAAAAAGAATGTCAATTATAACTTGCTTTACATTTCAAATAGCTTTTGTGCAGAAGGTGCAGAAAAGGTAAAGTGCACTATTACTGTAATTTAATTATTACAATAGTTAGTTGTTACCATTACAATAAAACAGAAATGTTTCCTGTATGTGTAAATTTATATTTGATTGCATTAAAAACCATTATGTTTCAAGGAATTTGACTTGGCAAATGAACCCAGGTGGAACTGTTAAAGACCTTCATAAATGACTACTCCAGTAATATTTATCATTTCTTACTTTATCCCAAAGATTTTTATACATACTTGTATAAACACAAAATAGCAAATTGAGAATCTTATTAGTAAAAGGTCCCAATTAAGGCAGACTTGATGCCATCACCACAAAACATCACCAGACAAGTCTTGGAATCTCTCTTCTTTGAAAAGTGTATTATTTAATGAGTTTTCTACATTACTGATCTGGTGAAATGTTTCAACTTTGCACAATTAACAGATTTCAAAACATTTGTTTTACTAACAGTCAACAGCATGGCAGGGAGACATAGTATTGTTGTCAGAGAATTTACTGAATCTGATCCAGGGACAAGTTTTGCAGCACAAGTGAACTCCAGGGCTATTCTATTTACTCTGCTACCATTACTCAGTTAGGAGATTTAACTCTGGACTATCTGTGTCTCCAGGAAAAGCTCTGTTCAGCCCGTATGAACTACAGCCAGCCTGGCACTCTGGCCAGGCACTACCCTCCCCATAGGTTTAGCAGATGAATGGGAAAGGAGCCAAGGGAGTGGCATTCACAGCAGAAGGCTTACAGATCATCCTGAGTGGAGCTGCTGATTTCCCAGTGTCAGCACCCAGGAGCTCTCCTCTCATTTTAGCCACTCACCCTTCACCATTTGTGTGCTTTTTTTCCTACAAAGTTTCTGTGATTTCTTATCGAGCCCTCCTGAATATCTGACTCTTTTGGATGTCTAAGAAACAGACCCACGATGTTTAAGTTGTAGGCTTGCCTGGCACACACACAGAATCACACATGTCCTATATAATGTATATCTAAGTAGGTGTGTATAAGGAAATGTTTCCTTTGCCTCAGTCTCTGACCTACTTGTGATTTCATTTGAAGATTATTCCATCAATGACACCACCAAATGTTTAGCAACATTTTTGTGTTCTCTTGGACTGGTTCTTCATACACTTTTTTCCTAAAGTGCTGGAAGTCAAGTGCTGACACGTGCACTTTTGCACACCAACACTTGTGCAAGCAGCAGTTGCCAACAGAGGCCTCCTGTGAGCCAGCCCTCTGCAAGCTGCAGTGTCTCTCCAGCTCAGCAAATTTCCAAGTGAACAAGAAAACAACTGTGTGGAGTTTTTTTCACTACAAAATCTTCTGAGTTTAAAAAACCCCTCAAATTTATTTCTAGATCATGAGGTCTGGATCAGCAGCAGAATTTTGCTTTTTACCAAATCTGGCTGTTTTATTCTTATTCTTATTCTTTTTATATTCTTCTTAGTGTCATCACTTTGGGAAGTAGAACAAACACGTTTTCTTGAAAATACTTTCCAAGTATTTTTTCAAAGAAACACTGAGAGGAAACACACTTTGCAGTGTTAATGAAGGAACATTTCTTGTTGTTGTTGCTATTTCCTTTTGTAACTGTCCAGACCTTATGGCTACTGAGAGCTCCTGCTTCCCGTAACCACTACAGACCAGTTCTGACGGAAGTCAATAAAACACAACCCAGGTAGCAACCTTGTTTGCAGAAGGCAATTTGTCTTCACTAATCCCTTTGCAAAGTCAACAGTATCTGAAGATGGTTTTTTTCAGTAACCTTACATATGATAGATCAGACTATATAGAAAAAAAAACAAAAAACAGGACCACTTAAAGGGATAATATGAAAAAAATATGACAGACTTACCAAAGGTTCAGCCATTACAACTTCAATTTTCTTTTCAGCTTGAACAGCAAATTCAGCAAAGAGGCTTTTGATGACATACTCGCCAGGTTTGACATCTGGATCAATGGTAATGTTAGACATGATGATGCCTCTCTTTTCCCAGGTGGAAGCAACACTTGGACAAACTCTGCGTTTATTTCCTCTGCTGGGTGGAGTGGAGGCTGCAGGGAACAAAAAAAGAGAAAAATTAAGAGCTATATCTTTGTACCAAAATTGTCATATACCAAGTTTATGTATATTTACCCAGTTTCCATTTTATTTTTCTCCCTAAGAACTCAAAAACATTTCTTTATTGTCACAGATGTCACTCAGTGTGAACTGCAGCACCAAAAATCAGGTATCAGAACTCACTCATACATGAGATTAACATATAATTATTGTCTTGCACACTATAAATCTTTATACTAAATTTTTACTTAATACTAGGAACCGAAATTAAGAATTCTTATTTATTGATATTACAATTATATTTTCCTAAGCTAGTTGTCTAGCCTAGTCTCAGACTATTTTATGGTATTACACACCACATAAACTTCTTTAAGGCTTTTTGCAGTTTAAGTGTTGAGGAGTTTGATGAACTTGCAACATGTTTTTGGTGTTTTCCATTTGTATATGTGCAATTCCAATTAGATAAATATTATCCACAACTTCTACTCAAACATTTTTTTTCAGTGTTCAACTCGTTTATGAAAATACTGGTTGCCATGGTGTCCAAATTTTTGGTACATCACTTTGCATCTTCCCAAATCTGAGTCTCAGCCATTCATAATTTCTCCTAGCAGTTCAGAAAGTTACATTTTACATAAGACAGACTCCTCAGCTTCCACTGAAAGTAATCATTTATCACACGCATTAGTC
The DNA here is from genome assembly GCA_025447755.1 of Corythornis vintsioides. Lineage (NCBI taxonomy): Eukaryota > Metazoa > Chordata > Aves > Coraciiformes > Alcedinidae > Corythornis > Corythornis vintsioides. The sequence continues at coordinate 42,394 of JAOEGS010010530.1, forward strand.
AAGTGGGCAATTAAGCAGAAGTGAAAACAGAACTGTCACAACTACCTCAGCCTCTTATCAAAAAGGCCTAAGGTTGGAAGAACTACATATGACCTGTGGGTTTTTTTCCCCCCTAAGTACTTTTTGTACAACCTCACTGTTCAGTTGGAGCAATGTGTATTTTTTCCTGTGCATAAACTGCAGTATGCCATCTTTGAGGCTGGAAGGACTTGCCAAGGTCACAGAGCTGTTATTCCCAGCAATACCAGAATGACATGCATGCACACCATAAGGCATTGCTGAACATCCTCTAACACTTTGATCTAGCACTTTGATCTCAGTGACAGAGGGCCTAAAAGACACCGAAGTGCGTGAGCCACACAGAGCAAACAAGGGGAGATCAAAGACTCTGCCATGTTCTAGATCCCTACAGTGCAAGTTCACTAGATGTACACAAAGCTATTAACAAACAGAGCAAAGCACTTGCTGCAGAAGAAAGATGACAAGCCAAAGCATCTAATTTTAGAGAAAAAATCTTTTTTATCCCATTATCTGATGATCGGCTTGTTCTTTGGTACAGAAGCATAAATGTATCAGGGATTTTTTAAAAAAATTCTTTACTGTGTCCACATTCTCCAGAATCCATACTCTTGACATTCTTAATGTTTTCCAAAAGCAGCCCAGAAAATGAGAGATGTATTTTATATCAAGAACAAGAGCAGAGAGGTTTGAGGAGAGATGAGGTGAAACAAAGGAACATGTCCTTCCTGGCCATAGTAGGTGGCAGAAACACAAAGTATGAGGCAGACAGAACAGGGAAATGCTGCAACACACAGAGTTTGAACAACCATCCTAGATGAACAACATAAAACATTAAGTACCAAAGGACTCAGATACCGCCATTTTCTAAGTAAACAGCTGCTTCTATCCTCAATATGATAGTTTCTAAGAAAGCTAAAGCTTTGCTCTACTCAGCAAACTGGACTCAATTATTACTTTAAATCACACATTAATGCTAATGGACTGGAAAGAAAGATAAGAAGTTTAAATCTCATTTTGAACATCCTTAGCTCTGTCTGGTCAGAAGAAATTTAACAAAGCTGATGCTCTGGCTCCTTCTAGACTGATCTACTGGTTTATGCCACACACAATCTCCATGTTACTAGGGTCTTAAGGTAAGATGCCACAGTTCCAAAGCTGGTACTCAACAAGATCTTCTCTTTCCTTAGGGAAGCTAAAAGGACTAACATGCTCTTTAACCCAGAACTGCCTCTAGATTAGCTCTAAGTACACAGGTCTTAACAAGCTGTTCACACAATGCATTTCTGTCTTCAGTTTTCAAAAGATCCGCCCTAAAAAGCCCCAATCATTTAAGAACTGGGAAAACACTGAGAGATTATCATCTTCAAAGTACTATCTTTACTTTGCATTAGTAAACCAATCCTCTCAGTAAGACTACCTCAGTATATTCACTTTCAAGGCTACAAAACAGCTTCTCTCAGTAAGGTGCTCAGTAAGTACCTGCCTTTCTACTCCTCCAGGAGGAAAGCAGAGTTAACACTACCCTACAGCTCTACATGTTACTAACCTCTGTGTTTACATGCAAAAACTCTTCACTTGGTATTAAACCTCCCCCCAGAAACCAAAGGAAAAACATCAGACTGAAGCAGTGATAAATGCTGCCATGAGAGGATTACAAAGATCTTAGTTTGCTGAAATGCCAGTGTATTCAAAAAGCAGAATAAATGGCTGGGATTTACTTTATCTGTGAACTTGCTGAGGACTCTAATTCACAACAGCATTGATGGCTCACACTAGTGACTCCTGCTTTGTGTTTCTGCTATGTAAAACTAGTTACACACATAAAAAATATGAAAGGAGGGAAAAGAGGAAGGAGGTTGACTGTGTTTAGTAAGAAGATATACAGTAGTTCCAAAATCTATTACCAGATTTCTTAACTAGGTCAATTTAGTATAATTATGTTCAGTGGAATTCATTTACTCCTGACCCTGCAGTGGATAACACTGTAGTGAAGGTGTACATGGATTTGAAATAGCATGTTTCATGGGAAAAAAAAACCCCAAACTTATTACAAGATTAAATAACTTCCATCTGCTATTTAACATCAGAGCATAAAACATTCTCTGCTCTTAGCTGCTACAGAAAATGCAATTTTCAAACATTATTTTGAAGCTTCAAAACATGGACCATTCTACATAATGTCAGATGAGGTCTGGAAGGAAAAATCACACCACTTGCAACCGCTCAAAGACAAGAAACTACTTTCAGACAAGGCTTGAAAACACTGCATGTCATTCACTGAACAATATCCTGTTTGTTTGCTCTCATGTGAGCAAGCACTACGTGGGAAATCTGGGAGCAAGTGCAGTAGGAAATCTCTGTTAAACAGCATTGTTTGGTTGCTAAGGACACACCAAATTGTTTGGATAGTTTCAAGGAACACTAAAACAATACAAAGGATAATTAGACAGACAACCTGCTCCCGGGTCAATGGCAACACTCCCCATAAGTGCTGACAAGAAACAAACTTATTTCATGTTAACTGCAAGTGTCCAGAACTCAGAAAGGTTACCTAATACCCACGGTGATATTACATTTATTTTTAGTGTCCTGTTTCTCTTTGTACAGCCCAAACACATCAACTATTTGAAGATCTAAGTATTCTATTCACCAATGAGATTATTCAGGTTTCAAACATACCAAGCAGGTACCAAAAGGTAACAAGCACACACCAGCCTGGATCAGTCTATGAGTGCATTTTATTTCATGGCTAATATAAAATGATGTTTTTTAGCTTTCCTACACTTTTTTTTAATACTGCTTTACACTGACAAGTGTTGACATTTGTATGTTGACACTTTGCACTTTAAATAGTACTTTCTGAGTGTTCCATGTCTTTAACTGAAATCTGAAATAGAGCACGTTCTTGGTTGTCATTTTAAGTTCCATGCTAAAGTAGTAAATTGTTTTACACAGCTTACATTTAACAATTAAGCATTTTATTATCTTATTTTTGCAGCATACATACTGTAGCTTTCCTGTGATACCTGTTGCAGAATAGGGTTTGCATGTCAAAACTCTCTGAAAATGTGCTTAGATGGACTAAGAGAATGAGTTTTCTGCTAGATGTCACTTTTTGATGCATTCTTAGGATGTGTTTAAATAAACAATACCTAGTAAAATATTATGCTTCATGTAAAACTGAAAGTGAAGGATGAAGCACAGCAGACCTAGCAGAATAAAGGATGAAGCATAGCAGAATAAAAACCACTTGTTGCCAGTGAAATTACACATCTATTTAAGGCCACTGACTATGCAGTTTTTATTTAATAGATTGGGTTATCAAGATACTCCTTTGCTTAACATAATACTCACCTACTATTGCTAACACCACAAATATAAACACACTGGTTGAAAACAGCCCAAATGTATGAAGAATATACATGACCAAGAAAAAAAATTTCTTCTCTTTCTCCTATTATTTCTCAGATCTTACTCCGGGTAGACAGAGCTGGGGAACAAACATCCCATTCTTTTCAATGCAGACTACACGACTAGTTGGCCCAGTGACAGGAGGTGTGGCATTGTCTCTTCTTTCTCTGCACTGGCAGCATATAAAAAGACCTCTGGAAAATGTTTAACAAAGATCATGGCTCCATGTGTCTAATTACCCTACATGAACATACAGAGAACTATCATCATTAACAAGCCACGTGGATTAAAAGCCCAGATTGCAAATTATTCACCTTTCACTGATTTTATGAGGATTTGATTAAAAGTATGAAATAACCAGCAGCAGTAAGCTGGTACTTTTGTCATGGGTTACCTACCTGTGAAGTAGGAACAGGCTCAGTTCAGCTGTGTGGGTCAGGGTGGTGTTTGTGAAGCCAAGTCAAATCTTTCAGCGAGAGGAAGTTGTAAGTGCACTGAAAACTTCCCCTCTCTGTCTGAATCAGAACCTACATTTTATTTCTGCACTAGAAACATTTCCCTGTTGACAATTTATCTGAGGACCTTTGTATAATTTTATATTATCTTTTAGAAAGACACAGAAACAAATACTGCATCAATAAACAGAAAATAAGTTTATTTCAACAAAATGGCTAAAATATGAAGGATGCTCTGGGAGAGAAAATGGGAATTTTTTTGAGTGTATTGTGGGAACTGCTATTATGACAGCTGATTGTTCATTTGGACTCAAAAAAAACCAAAAACCAAACCACCAAAAAAAACCAACATGCACAGAACAAAAACTTCACAGGAATCTTCTGAAGTTTTATCACAGAAATCATTTTTCAACCCTCAACAAATATGAACATCCTTTCTTTATGAAAAGTTACTCAATAGGAGAGCAGCTGCCAATTTGCCTGGTTACAAGCACTCAGTGGAGCTTTTCTACTTTCAAAGCCTCTGAAAACACAAGCAAGAAATTTAATTTTAGATTTTCCCAAAAAGCAGGCTTGTCTGCTAGTAAACAGTTGCAGAAACATTCTTTCAGGCCAGCACTAAGACAGGGCAGATATTCTAATGCACAAAATCTTCATCTGGCAATATCTGGTTTTCTAGGTGTCTGGGCAGCTTACCCATTTTTACAAATCCTTACCAACATAACAGCTAGGACATAGGTGGGAAATACTGGCTGACCTTGCTATAAGCCTGTGTGAGAAGTACAACTCATTATGTCAATCACTTTACAGAGCCTTCTATGGCAGACCACTCATGTAGATTACTATCAGACAGGAAAGAAAAAAAAAAAACAACCTGTAAAAATTATTTTTTTATTTCTAGATGCCAAAAGACCAAACCATACACACTGGAAAACAATGTGACAAAGACAAAAACTGAAAGGGGAAGAGGAAATCAGTTTGAACTCAATTGTCTCAAGTTCTGCTCAGTCATTCTTGATTATGGCATGACATCAGGAAATCCTGACCATTAAAGTGTCAGGCCATTAAAAATGTAGTTTATGTAATTTCTTTTCTAGAACAATTGCCAGCACTGAAAACCTCTTCAGAAAAACAATTTTAATTAAAAATCCTATTCTGAATTTCATAGAAAACTTCACTTAGAAGGACATAAAATGTCTTTAATAGTGTACTTCCAAACTCCTAATACATTTAACATGCTTTGCTTCACAGTCAGAAAGCTGTTCTCATGCAAGATTAGCTTAAACCAATGTAAAGGATCTCTCATCTCTCTATATCTAGAATACAAACCATTATATATGGAATTAGGATAATGGCAGGAATGTAAAGGTACAAGGCTTTAAGTAAAATTTCCAATGGTAATTTTCATACTGTCTTCAAGTTTTACACAAACTGTAGCTTTCAATTCAATTTAAAGCTGCAAATACAATAGTCAGACTTCATATATTAAATCCTGCTGGAAACAAGCTGGAAACTTCTCAGAGAAAAGATACCACCCCAGCACACATCTGTTACTTACTGCCTTACTTTCCAGTAGATGTACTGTGAGGACATGACCCCACTGTCCAAATATTTGCACAGCAGCAGCAGACTGCCAAATGCTGTGAAGCAACAGAGGTGTGTGTCCAGGTATCCCAGTTTCCTTAAAACACTGAAATAAGTCATTTACAGGTTTTGCATTCCCTCAAAAGAGTAACCATGTCAGCATTTAAATCTAAACTTCACTTCATATGCCTCAGTGTTAGGCTTCTACAGCACTGTACATTAGTAGCAATGCAAGCACAGAAGCAATTCCAGTCCAGTAGGATGAAAACACAAAAGGAAGTTTACACTACTAAGTTTAAAGAGTAATATCTGATGCTTTTTATTTACAATTATTACACACTTGCCCTTAGGAAAACATAACCCAAGTCACCAGTAATTCTGAGCTGATAGTGTTCCCTGTTTTCAAGGGGACCTGTAAGCTCAGGCTCATCACCATCCCAGTCTGGTTATCCTGCTTTTAGACAGCACTGTGCACTCCTGTAGCAGCCAAGAGGCTGCAACCTGTGAACACACCACACGACCTTCAGTTCCAGCTGAAATCAGAAGTCAAGTGGAAGAAGTGCAGCTCAGATGTCTGGTTATCTGGCATCAACTCCAATGGCTCGTGCCATCAGCTGGCACAAGCAGCTGCAACTTTCTCTGACAATCCAAAAGCCAAAACATTGACACCATCCCATGCTGCTGGATTCCCAGCCTGGCTGCAGCACTGGCCCAAACTTCACCAGTAAGGACCCAGAGATGAGGCATCCCCTGGAGCCTAGCAGGGATGTAAGATCCCATCACCTGCACCAATGGTTTCCAGGATTTTGCCATTAGCAATGACCAAATTTAAGCCCGACAGGGGCAGTTTGATCTCCCTCCATTTGCTCTCCCAGTGACTGATGAAGGGCCATTGGAGAGTCACAGAATGATGGTCAACTTCAAGACATGGGCAGGTCTGTGGGTGAACTTGACCACACTTTCTCTCCCCCATGTCCCTTCTGCTTAGTATGGACAGTGTCTCCTGCTCAGCCTATGGATGTGGGACAAGCATGGCAGAGAACAGAACATTTACTGCTAATTTACTGCACTTTTTTTTCCTTCTTGGGCTATCAAATTGAAGGCTGCACCAGGCTGGGAAAACACTAATGCTCTGAATCTTGTGTTAAGCATCACTTAACAAAAGCAATAAAATTCTATCGATGCTTGGTTAAGTGATGTTAAATTAAAAAGCATAAGGGAGGCAAAGGCCACAGTGGGAGGATAAACCAGTCAGGCTTAGGGACTAGAAGAGCAGAAAGGCAAGGAAAGAGAAATTTATTTGCTAGTGATTATTCCAGATTTCCATATACACTGTTCTACAAGTTAAGCACATTTTTCCACAGCAATGATGAAAGTGAACTTACTCTGAATAAAGACTTCATTTTTATGGTACACTAATTATGTGAAGACAAAGGAAAGCACAAACTATACCCTGAATCTAAAGCTTTAGGAACTAGTACCTGAAACAAAGGCATGGATACAGCACCAAAGTTATGGTGATGTTCAAGATATTCAAGTCACCATTAATTCTGTGCTAATAGTGTTCCCTGTTTTCAAGGGGGCCTATAAGCTCAGGCTCATCACCATGCCCATCATGGTTACCCTGCTTTTAGAGGTACTGTGCACTCCTGTAGCAGCCAAGGGGCCATATCTAAAGTTAAATACAAACACACTGATATATGGGCTGCTTGGACAACTTGGAATTCTAACACCTGTCCCTGCAAACATAACCTCTATGGTGAGGTTTTCTTCCCTTTCAGTGTATTAACAGATACATATACACCACACACAAAAAAAGCATCAAATAACAAGGTCAGAGTGATCACAGACATGTCTTTGTTCACCAGCAAACAGAAAAAGAAGCTTAAATACCTTCTCTCGTATTTCCTAATTCACATTTATCTGGAAAAAACTAACCTTTACATCCAGTTTGAAGATTAAGGATATAAAAACCCTACTGATGCACTGTACTGGAAGAAGATCCACAATGTCAAAATGCTCAACAAATTTACATTTGCTGTTATTTCCACAAACACAGTGTCAGAAGCCAGCAGCTTTTGCAGAGTTCTCTTGCCCAGCACAACCTGAAGTAGTTTGTTTAACATGGTACCTGCTCCCCCTCCCCAGCCTGCTTATTCTTTCCTTTTAAGAAGAGGGCAATTCCAGCTCCCAGTAGAAAGAGAAAAAGTCTTTTCCTCATTATCCTCATTATGCTCATTATCCTCAATTATCCTCATTAATGTCAAACTGATACCTTTCCTGAGTAAATGCAAAAAGTAATGAATACTGGCAGCTCTGCTGTAAAAAGCTATTTTAGAAAAGGAGTCCGGGGCATCAGTTGTAACAAATTCAAATGATACATCACTAAAATATATATAAAAAATATCTCAATCAACCACATACATATTTTAATATGCTCCATATAAGTATATTAATATTTCAGATGAAAAGTATCTCTACAAGTTAAAGCTCAAGAATATTACATTAGCCCAGAGCATTTTCACATCTCTGTAAGGAACTGCCTAGTTAAATACACAGAAATAGTATTTCTGATTCCAAGGTATGGTTTGAAAATTGAAGATATACATACAAGGATTTTAAAAATAAAGAGAATAAACAAATAAATATATTTAAGCATTGGAATATCTCAAACACACACAAATGAGGGTTAGAAAATCTCACACATTAAGTATCAGTTTCAGGACAGAACAACTGCCCTGTGCTGTGATTCTGCCAGCTCAGCCCCAGACCCTCCCTGGGAACAAACCAGCTGAACAGGGAAATAAACCTCTGCAGACAACCTGTCACATCTAACACAAACATGCCATGAAAGGAAAAAAATAATTTAAAAATTCAACATTTTCAGACGTTAGAGTAACTTTGCTGAGGAGTCAAAACAGAGCAATGTGCAGGTAAAAGCCTACATTTGATTGTAAATAAATAAATAAATCTGAATGTATTCCCTAAGTAAAGTTTTCTGCTCTGCACCAAGGGGATCAGCTCTTCTGAAAATTCATTCCTCCTATCTTGTTAATTTCTGAAGAGAGTTTCAAAGATAAGAACATCCCTACAAGCAGAACAATGCAGGACTCTACCTTCATATCCCTTGACCAGTCTGTCATGGGTTTGTGGCCACAGCGTCTCAAACAGCGATCAAAAAACCCCTGAACTCAGCCAAGCCTCAGTCCATCTGGGTTAGCTTCCTTCCTTCTTTGCTCTGCTGTCACAAAAGCCAAGTGCCACTTGCCAGCCTTTCTTTTTTCCAGGACAAGACCTCATTTGTAGCTGAAAGAACAGTCAAAATGTGGCTGTCTCTGGCCCAGGCGCCGCGCCCTGCTGCCAGGCAGCACAAACAAGATGTCAGGGGGAAGGAGGCAGCAGGTGCCCACTGAGCTCTCAGGCTCTCCATGCCCTCAGCTGCACATCAGCTGCATCCACAGCCACTGAGAGCTGCTGACCGCAGACCCCCAGCAGCACCACAGCTCCCAGTCCGACCTGCAGCTCTGCTTCAGCAGTGTGAACAGAGGAAGCAAACGGGGATGAGGAATAAAAGAATAAAAATAAAGGAAAACAACAAATCCTAAGGCTACTCACATTGTTTTGACAGCACTGTGGCTAGAGCAATTCTTCCCAACATCCATCAATTAGCATTGATTTGCCAGGGTTTGAAGCATTCAAATGCTGTTCTAGACCAGCACCCTGCTCTGTAGCAACTGTCTACAAAGCAAACTTCAACAAGTAAATTGAAAATATCCCCCCTTTTACCTGCCAGCTGTGCCCAAGGGGTAGAACCAGAGAAATAATTTATACTTCTCCTGCTGTGTCATCCTAGGATCTCTTTGGGAAATTAATTAGTTCTAGAACTCTGAATTAATTCTTGAGCAAGAAATGTTTAAAAAAAAAAACAAAAAACAAACATTAGGAGCTTGAATTTTGTTTGCTTTTTTTTTTTTTCAAACCTCTTAGCAGTGTATTTCTAAGGCTATGTAAATCTGGAGAAAGTACTTGTTCTGCCCTTTGGACTTTCAGATTTTTTACTCTTAAGAATGAGAAAAGGTAAAGTGAGGGGAAAAAATAAGTGCCTGTGCCTTCTAGTACTGCTTTAAAAGCATTATAATACATTAGTAGTATTTATTTTGAACAGAGTAAAAACTGTCCTACATATATTGCTTTTCTTGTTTGTTTTAACTACACCTACTTAGGGCAGCAGGTCTGAAATCTGCTTAAATAATTAAAGAGTCATAAAACACATAATTCTATAACTGCATTGAAATATTTTGCATTTCCAGCTTTTAGACTGTCACTGTATTTTAAATACTTCTTCACAGGTCCATGAAAACTCCTGGATTTGTCTAATGAGAGTTATCATCACAAAGTCAATGATATAAAGTTTATTTCTGCTATAGCTTAATATTAGAATATTTATTATTTAAAAAAATATTAGTAACTAAAGCAAAGCAATTCTATGCCTTAACACTGTATTATTTTCTGTTATTGCAGCTTGTCAGCCTGTTATACAGATCATATTTCAACACAATCCCCTGAAATTTCTCCCAGACAGTACTTTCTACAGACATATGAACATAAATCTTTGCTTGTGACATCAGCAGTCACTTGCCCCACTGTCTTCTAGGTTACATCTGCCCTTTTGATTTAGAATGGCCCTCTCCTCTAAATTTAAATCCACCTTTTATTTTACACTGTAACAGACAGAATTTAAAAGCTCCCTTTGACTAGTATCCTTACTCTTTGCAGAGAAATGAGGAAGAATATTACTGTCTATATGAGGGAAAATCTGTAACCACAACAGGCTGTAATATGGCAAATCACAGGCTTGCTCCTCAGTGCTCTAAAGCTGGCAGTCACCTTTCCAAACAAATGCATACTGTTTTAGTCAGTGATCTCTTAAATGCTATTAAATCTCTAGTGTCTGGACCTTTTCCCTTCAAATACAAAAGCACCAGAGCTAGAGTATAAAAAAAAAAAAAAAAAGTCAGCAGAAAAGGGGTATTTGATAGGGGTTGCTGCAAATGATTTCTCTGGAGCTTTCCTGAAGTCCATGCAGAGCATGCAGTTCATTCTAGCAACAGTAGCTGACAGAGTGGTTTGCATTTGGGGTACTTTTGCCTTTCAACACCATTCTCTTCTGCTATTTGAATCATCACAGAATCTAGGTATGGGTTTAGCAAAAAGTATATTGCTTTAATAGAATGCCTCCAATGAAAGCTCATTCTAGCATATTTATGTCTGACAATGATAAATAATGTATTTCCCAACACATAATACAGCACAGGCATCTTATCTAAAAATTAATATGAAGAACCCCAAACATGACAATCTTAAAAAAAAAAAGTTCAAGATTTTCAATGTTGATGTGCAGAGAAGTCCAAAGTAAGACCCAAAACATCAAATATCCTTATCTACTTACAACTGGTAAAAATATGGTTACATACCCTCCTCTACTGAGCATCCATAGCCTTACAGCCAAGTTACACAAATGGTGCTGTAATATAAACTGCAGGTGCCAAACAGAAGGCAGGAAAAAACCATACATGGAGGTATGAACATTTAGCAACAGTGAAACCCAGACCAACCCCAAAATACCTAAAAAATAATCCTACAGCTCCATTCACACCGAAGCAAAATGAGCAAATCTAGAGAAGACTTTTAGGCAACAGGTGAGAGCAAAGCTTGGGGATGCAGCTGAGCTGAGACACACACCCAGGGACCTGGAGAATTTAATAAAATAATAGATAACTGAGCCTCCACCTTTCCAAGCTGCCACTCTTGGCAAGTGTGACAAGCTCAGCCATCTCGTGGAACTTCTCTCCCTTCATCCTGCTCACTTGACCCACTTCTAGTGAAGTGGGACTGAGAAAGTTTGACAGCTTCAGAACTTACACTTGAGTATACTGGATATTCTTCAGCTTCAGGGTGATAGGTTGGCTTGACTGGTTTGGCTGATCTACTTATAGTCTAGTTGTCTCCTTCCAGCCTACATCTATTTATGGACCTTGCTGTTTCAACCCTACCCTGGAAGAAAAATCAAAGTGCTATCTTTTCTTTACATAGCAGATTTTACTAGACAGAATGTTACTGGCATCTCATTTGACTGAATGCATCCAACACACCATTTATCAGGAGAGGCAATGACTCATGATCCTGTGTGCCCCTAAATGTACTGCACAGTTGGCAAGGGGCCACCATTAAAGACCATCTAAGTTCATCAATAGGGCCAAATATAGAGGTCACACTTCATGATCCCTATTAAAAAAAAAAAAAAAAAAAAAGACACATTTACATTGTGTTGGGTCATTAACTACTGACAAAAACTTGCTTTTCCCATAACAATTGACATGATGTCTCTTCTGCAGCAAACTTTGCTACCTACAGGGATCCTTAAGTGCATTTACTATCAAATACATTACAAAAAAACAAAGGGGGGAGGAGAAAAAAGGTGGAATTTAGTTGCTTTTTAAAACTTTACATAAATTTGAATTAAGCTTTTTCCTAAAATTTTCACTTTTCAGCAAGTCAGAACCATTTTGAAAGGTACAGGACAAATCAGTACATTCACTCATAGTGGAGTTTCAGTATACAAGATGAATATTAATTGTCATGATTTTTTAAAGTCAAAGGTACAATTTACAAAAGGTTTCCTACAAAAAGACATAACACATTATTTGGGATGTCTAATGCTGAAGAAATAAAGTTAACACCCTACTTAATACAGTAATTAATTACTATTATTGTTTTAAAATGGCACCAAAAATAGTATCTCACGAAAATAAGACTTAAACCTTAGTTTTATAGGAACACTGATTTTTCCACTACAATATAAAACTGCCATTAAAAAGTGTCTGAGAGTTCTCTAGAGCACTGTACTGCCCCAATAACTGCTACCCCAAAGCACAGTTTGGAGAGGAAGAGCTCACGTAACATCCCAGCCCATCTTTTCCCCTGATTTTTTCACTGCAGTTTTAACAGTTGCTGGTGGGGAAGGAGTGGGAATTTGAATTTTTTCACACAAAACCAATTCTAAAATATTAACAAAAACTATAATCCACCAGCAAACAGCAACAGAAGGAGCAAATCTGTCCTTTTGCTAAAGCCATGCACACAGACACTCCACCTCACGCCATCTGCTCCCAAAGAACCAGGAACAAAACATTTGTTCCCCCATTATTCATATGATCCATTATCATACACATTCCTGGCATGGCACTGTAAGGTGAGCTCCCCTTTCTTATTTAAATTACAGCTGCTGTCATCAAATAAAAAGCCATGGGATAAAAATGACTCCATTACATCTACTTTGTTAAATACTGTATTATCAGAGCAGAACATCTCTCGAGAGCTGAGAGATCATTTTTGGTCTGTACAGGGGGAAGCAAACTTCAATCAAGCTAACCCTATGGGAAGGTAAGTGATTTTTCAACTCCAACTGCTTTTTTCATTCACAGGAAGAATGATTCAGGAGTATCTGCCAGGCAGCTCTCCAGTTTTCACATACTTGTCAGCACCTGGCAGCCGTAGCTCCAATAATTCACCTCCTCTCAAAGTTGCTCCATTTCTTTCTGATTTTATAATATGTTTTCAAAAGCAACTGCTGCAGCAGGCAGACACAGCTCCCTTTCCTGCCATAGCTTTGTTCCCAGGATCACGAGTGTAAGTTACTTTGAAAACCAGTCACAACCCTTACCAGAAGAGCTGGGGCAACGACCTCGATGTAAGTTTGGCAGGTGTGATGTTCAGAGCAGCCCTGTTCTCCTCACCAGTTTGAGTTCCTGAAACATATGCCTGACTTCTGAATCAAGCTGAGCAAGGCAATATGAAAATCTCATGAAGTACCTCCCACACTGATTTACCAGAAGTAGGTAAGGACAAAGAGTTCAAGGACAGACAAGCACCCACAGGATAGGTGTGCCCGTTTATTTACCAGACAGACATACCACAACTGCAGCACAGCAACAGAAAGCTGGGCAGTTGTTACTAGAAAATAGATATGGTTTTTGTTCTTTTTATCATATTCAGAAGTAATTATTTCTGGACCAGACAAGATTATTAATACAGTAAATATAAGAAGCACATAAGTGCTTTTACAAAAGAAGTAATGGGGCATACTCGTATTTACTGGAAAGCAGTTGCTCCTGTCTAGACTGTAAGACCCAGAAATAAATGCTTCATTTTCATGAAAACTCATTGTATCTTACAGAAAGGTATTAATTACATAATTATTTTCATCATAAGCACATTTGGGTTTTGAACCCATATACTGCATTACTAGAAGTAATTCTCATGGCATCCAGACCTCCTTAACCTTAAGAAAAAGGTCTTGTGGACAAAATATGAGAGCTTTTCTATACCCACCCACATAAGTAACAATCAACATGAGTATTTTTGCTAGAAAATCAGAAACCTCAGAAGATCAGTCAAACAGGCCACATATTCAAACTGCAATGGACTAAACAACAGAAAAAACCATTATGTTAACACAACTATTTCTATACCACTACTGATTCCTTTAACACTCAACACGAGGGGAAAGCCTCCACAACATCCAGAACTTCAGTAAGCAAATAATTTTTAAACAGGAACATCCTCACTTCACTGTTGGATTAGAAGAGGCTTCCCTTTAAAAAGAAGCAATGCCTAAAATTGTTGGCACAGAGACAGCATTCTGAAACTAGTCCATATGAATGTCACTTCATTGTTGGTACTGAAAGAAAAAAGATCAACTACAATAAAACCTTAGCCAGCACTGCAACAACATTATGCCAGCTAAGCAAGCCCTTAACCAGACCAATGAGCTTTGCTGCCTTCCTGTTATGTGCTTCAGCACTCTATACTGATGCTTATTTTTACATACATGGAAACACAGGCAAGCAGACCCACTCCTGACATTCTTTAGTATACAAAATTCTGAAGTTATTTTATAAACCATAAAAAGTAGAATTTGCTGATTAAAAACAACAAACAAACATGAAAATACAGGGAAAAATCTCTCTTATTTTTCTTAGCATATGAGCATCTATTGAATTTCCAGACACATACTCAACATAAATATTGAGTAATTCCTTGTTCTGGACACACTGCACCACTGGATTGGAAAATGCTTTAGGAAAAAAGCAACTGGCTTGCCCACCTCAGCTGAATTCACTGAGCTATCCATGGGGATCACAAGGCTGGAACCCAGAAGGTGCTGCAGAGAGAGGTTTGCTCCTGGCCAGGCTGCACAGGCATCAGAATGCGGCTCTCAGGCTCAGAGCAGCTACACCCTCAGCACAGCAATGCTCACTAACTGAGTGGCCATCACAGGGGGAAAAAAAAAGTGAAATAAACCCCAGCTCTCTAATCAGACTGAACAGAAAATGAGTATGTTGGTAGATGATCCAAGTAGCACTTCCTGACGTAAGAGTCAGGAAGATCTTCCTCCGTTGTGCTTACATAACAGAGGACATAAAGGAGAAAATATGGCATCACATATAACCTCTTCTCAATAACCTTTATTATTATTATTATTATTACTATTTCTATCTTATTATAGCTGGCAATTATCTAGTTTCAATTCTGCAATTCATCTCCTTATCTATGCAGCAATTATTTCTCCAACTGTAGGTTTGATTTATTGGAACTGAAAGTATCCTATGGTTTGAAAACAATATACATTAATAAAATCAACTTCAAGGATTTTTAATAATTTTCATTAAACACCTTCAACTTCTGCTAGAAAATATTATAAAAACTTCTCTGATTATCACATTTCAGCAAGAATGTTATAACTACCAAGCACTCTTAAAAGTATAATTTGGAACAGATATAGTTAATCTGCAAGACACTAACTAAATAAAGTGAAAAGCAAGATCTGTAAAGGTGCCCATTTACAAATATTCATTGGTTTAACTTAGAAGTCTTAAGAGTATAAGTTATCACTCCAAAACATTAATTACAGCAGTTAGTGTAAAAAACCCCACAAATTTCACATCTGCTGAAGCTATTCAGACAGAACAGTTATCTGTCTAGTCTCCTAGCAAGGATTAATAATACACTGTACAATAAATAACTTGCTACCAAGTCCTTCAAACAACACAGATGGGTGAAAGAAACGGTGCAGTGTTGGGGTAAGAACCCCAAAAGAGTTCTTTTGATGAGGTGTTCAATGTGCAAACTGCACATCCCACTACACACACAGTAAATAATAAAACAGCACAGAGCACAGACACCAGATACCTCCTGCTTTTGACTTTATTTTTATAAATGCAAGAGATTAAAGACATCTGAAATTGTTAGCTGAGAATTACGTCATCTCCATCATCTGCCGATGTCCCGTCCTGAAGCTGCTGTGCTTACAGCAGAGCCTGCTGCACGGTGCAGGGCAGCTCCTGGGCAGTGAAGACCCTGCAGTGAAGCACGTGTGAAGGGGTGATCTGAGGACACTGGTTGCCTCCATCAACAGCAGCATCCTTGCCTCCAGTGGGTCAGTTCAGAAATCCTCTCAGAAACTCCAGGTCCAGATAATTTACAATATGGACACGGGCACTTTTCACAGGTATGAGAATGGGTTTGAGGCACAAAAATAACCCTCCCTGCAAAACACTGGAAGGAGCATTTGGAGCTTGGCAGAACCAAGCCAGCGTCAGCATCTGGTAACTCTGCAGAGACCAGCGTCTCCCTGTCACCTCTCCTGGACACCAAAGGGTACAAAGAACTTTATCAGACTGAAAGAACTGCAGCCTAACAAAATTATTACATATACATAAGTGATCTTACAGGGCAACTAGAAAGCTGATAGCACACTTTGCTCATGTCTCATACTGGCTATGCCAAGTCACATCAGCACGCAGGACCGCCGGCAATCTGGCTTGAAAACGGGATTTTCCACAGCAGCACGTGAAAAAAAATATCCATCCATCCATCCATCCATCCATCCACCCATCCCTCCCCGCCGTGACGCTGGGGCTGCCGGCGCCAGCGACATACTTACTGCTACTGCCGCTCCAAGATTTCAGCAGAGACTTTATGTTAATCTCGAAGAAGAGGGAATCCTGCAGGCTGAGCATGGTGCCGGCGCAGGGTGCCGGGGCACCGGCACCGCCACCAGCAGCGGCCCCGCCAGGAGCAGCGGTGACGGCGCCCGCGCCGCGCGGCCTCCCGGTGACGCAGAGCCCGGGGGGCGCGCACTGAGGGCGGAGGCGGCTCCTCCCGGGACCCCGCCAGGCCCCGCCTGCAGACACGCCCCCCGTCCGGCCCCCTCCGTCCCTCCGGCCCCCGGGCCGTTCGCGGCGGGGGCCCGGCCAGTCCGCAGCGCCGCCACCTCCCCGCCCAGGGCGACTCTTGCCGCCTTTCTGGGCGCGAAGGCCCCGCCTCGGAATGGGGCGCGGGCGCTTGTGCGCGTACCCCCCCACCCGGGGTGCTACCGCCTAACACAGGCCGCCCGAGCAACCTGCCCCTAGGGATGACAAGCAAACAGGGCTACAAAAACTCTCTGCACTGTAATGATTTTTAAATAAACTTCCAAGCGATCCGTTCCCCGCGTAGCGAATGAGATGACGAGCCCAGCGTTGTCTGCACAGCAGCCGAAGCGCGACCAGCCTTGTACACCCAAAAAGCAGCAAAATAAAAGGGCGGGTGGGAATTCCCAACCTCCAGAGCAAGTACAGAGGAGGGCAGGAAGGTCAGGGCCGGGTGGATGAAGTCCGGGCAATTGAGCTATCACACCTACAGCTCTCAGCACTGAGGGCTTGTCCCCCGCAGTAGCAGTTCACAGAATCACAGAATGTCAGGGGGTGGAAGGGACCTAAAAAGAACATCTAGTCCAACCCCCCTGCCAGAGCAGGGGCACCTAGAACAAGTCACACAGCAACACATCCAGTTTGTCTCCAGAGGAGACTCCACAACCTCCCTGGGCAGCCCCTTCCAGGCTCTGGCACCCTCACTGGGAAAAAGTTTCTCCTTGTGTTTACCCTGAACCTCTTGTGCTCCAACTTGCTCCCATTCCCTCTTGTCCTATCATGGGATGACACTGAGAAGAGTTTAGCTCCATTCTCCTTACACTCACCCGTAACATATTGATAGACATTGATGAGGTCCCCCCCCCTCAGTCTCCTCGAGGCTAAAGAGCTCCAGCTCTCTCAGCCTCTCCTCGTACAGGAGATGCTCCACTCCCTTAGTTGAAGGACTTAATGTAATTTTGACATTTCTGAGAGTTTACTTCAGTATCATGGTACAAGCCATGGCAAAACATGTCTTAGGTGTGATGGTTGGGGGTTGCTAGGACTGCAATTCAACAGCTCAGGCTTTATACCACGCTGGGGACACCCCAACACTGCCCCTCCAGCACCTCTCCTCCCTGCAGCCCAGACCCAGGTTAAAATAAAGCTCCTTGACCCAGCCCACTCTACCACGTACCATCAAAAAGTGGTGGCTCTGTCAGTAACTCCTCTGAAACTGCCTTGAAGATTTTATGACAAATATAAAAGCAGTTGAAAATTTCAGAAAGATTCTGGCACAGTGACAGGAAGAAATGATAAGGAGAAAATAATGCTGGTTTCTACAACAGGCACCAAGCTCTGCCTAGAACAAGACCCTGGGGTCAAATACAGCAAATGGAGGGAACTGGATAGTGAAAGTGCTGGGACACTGGCTGCTAACAGTAGTTTAATTAGCTCTATTATTTAAACTATAACTTGACCCACATGGTACAGATGAACTAAAAAATAACCTTATCATAACAGTCCAAGGTACACTGATTAACTAAATCTGCTTTAAGTTAATTTTTAAGAAACATACCTAGTTTCAGTACCGTCCCCCACCCCACACACTAGGAGTAAAGTGGCCCTGAGGAGGAAACCATACCCGTGCCCTCAGTAAACTAAAATTATCTGAAGCTTTTGAAAACATTCAAAGAATGGAGTACATCCAATACCTCTAAGGTTTGTGTTTGGGTGGTGGTTAGTTTTTATTCTGTTTTGTTTTGATGTGTGTTGGGCGTTGTGGGTTTGGGGTTTTTTGTTTAGGTGGTGGGGCTGGGGGTTTGTTTTTGGTTTTTTGTTTGTTTGTGTTTGGGGTTTCTGTTACTGTTTCATTGATTGTGTATATTTAAAAACAAATGAAAAAACCAGCAAACACCCCTCCCAAACATTAGCACTGAGAGGGAGTTCCAGCTAAGCAGTTCAAAATGACAAGTCACATACACCAGTGGAAAGGACACTGGAAAAAAAAGAGTAGGAAAAGCATGTCACTGCAGAAGCCTGTAAACCATTAAGGCAGCTGCTGACTTACATCCATCCATTCAAGAGATAAATAGCTTTATTAAAGTCTGGTATAATCCCATTTTCACAGATTAAGAATAATCCACATTTCTTCCTTTTAAGAGCAAAATATTGTTTGCATGGGGAAGCTTGTATTTTAACTCCTTATGATTTGCATGACAATTACTTATTCAGATATGAAAATGCTATCCATATCTGGATAGTCCTTTATATTTCTTCCCAGCTAGGGTACAGAACATGCATCCACACAGAGTAACTCTTTGGGACATGGCCTCAAACCTTCTTTCACATGCCTGCTTCAGGTAATATTGCCTTCAATTACCTCACACTGCTTTTTCATCACTACCTTTATGAATACATTCAAAGTCATGCTTCAAGCATTCCTTTTTCTTCTTACTAAATAAGATATAACAGAGGTTGCATTTTGTTATGAATAGGACATAAAGGTCAGATTTTGGATCTGGTTAATGAATTTCACCACTAATTTGAAAGACTGTATTAATTATGGTTGGTTTCTGACCGCTTTTAACACTGGACTACAGAGAGTTCTTCAAAGGAATCCTTGTTAACAGCATGCATTCCAAAATCGTGAGCCAACTCTCCCAGCACCTCAAAAATAATGACTTCTTAAAACACACTTTGGGTTTTGTAGTTGCCCTTTTTCCCCCCCTTCAGCTTTTATTCTTAAGTTATTAGTGCCAGAAACTTATTAAAAAACAATCATCCCAGAAGCCCCAGGAGATACACTAATACAACTCCACAGAAACACTGATCTCAATGTTCCACCTTCTGGAGTCCTGTTAAGAAGACTTTGAACAAACAGAAGAGCTGTCACTACTGTGTTTCAAAAGTTAATGACCATCACGAAATCTGAAATCTGCATTCCTCCATGATATTGATGTGTGGGGCCGATCAAATTGAATTGCTTTCCACCATGGCAGATGAGATTTTATTGCACTTATTTATTCATGACATCTACTGATCACTGTCAATAGAGCTTTCTCAAGGATACCAACAACTAACTTGAAAAGCAGTTAGCTCAATAGAAAACACTAGCCTATTAAGAACTAAGGTGTTAAGAACCTTTTGACAGCTATATGTACCAAGAGTAGAAGCTTTTCCTTCCAAAAATGTCAGCAGAAGTATTGAGGACTAGCAATATTTCATATCAGGAACAGAAATACTTGAGAAAAATCCTCTTTTAATACTTTATCAATACACATAATATGGATATTCTCAAATATATAGACAGATAATGGAATTTTGATAGATTGGACATGATTAATTAATAAAATTTAAGAGTGGCATATACCAAATACCTCTACTGCCCCCTTCCCCCCAAGAGAAAACAAATACCAGTACAAGTCAATTCAACACAAGGGGTAACATCTGTCAGTATCTTAGCATCAGCATACAAGCACTGGTGTCATAAGCATTATCCTACACAACTGTGCACAAGCATTCTAACATTTCTCCTTCCTCACAACTCAATTCACATGCTTTTATAATCAAACATGTATAGATGACAACTACTGCAAGTTCTGGCTTTTGGGGGTTTGTTCTGCCTTTTAATTGAAATTAAGACAACCTACTAGACACTAGAATAAACAGAAGATTTCAGGATAAACCACAAAGTTGAAAAGGTAACCTTTTATTTTTAATTAAAACAAGAATAGTAGAAGCAGGGAATAAAGCCCATGGATTACAAGCCTCTGGACCTTGCCAATCACAGGCAAGGCTAATTCACTGAGAAAAGCCCAATAAAACTCACAGTGCAGAGTTGCAAGATATCATCATAATGTATTTCCAAAACTGTATAAGAAAAAACACAATTTACAGCATGGATTTTTTTTCCCTGTTCCTCATTTTCAGAGAGAAAGATTAAACAAACTTCTGGAAAGTACACGGTATTTAAAAATTGAGAGCAACAAGTATGCCCACTGTGAAAGAGTCTAAAAATATCACTCTGGAGTACTTATATGGGAAGTCTTCAATAAGATTATTATTTTACTACCTAGAGAGAAGATGGAAAAGAAAGCACATTTAGCTATAAGCCAATAGCTTTGACCTGGAGCTGGTTAATGTAAGAAACTCCAACCAGAGGATCTGTGCATACTCAGATTAGCAGGCTGCACCCTACACAATTCCAATAAATACATGGTTTATAACATAATATTTGCAAGATTTTTGATTCTGAGCCAATTATGAATGTCACTATTAGGGAGAAGACTTCTAAAAAGTCTGTGGTTTTGATTCTAGAGACAGGATGAGGTGTATATGTGTGAATGAGCACACTGGTATCAGTCAGCTCTTAGAAGAGCACAACTACAGGTACAGTAAAGCACAGGTGTTCCATCTGCAAACACAAGCTGCTTGGGCTCTACTGAAACAGCAGATTTTTTTTGTAGAATCTGGAATTTAATAAACATTTCTAAAAGGATCACTGTACTTGCTAGGATCAATAAATTTACTACAAGTTGATGTTTGAACAGCTTTTCTTCAATTAAAGCAGCACCATGCCAGTTCCTTGGAGCTGCTGAGGAGCTTCACTGGCAACTATTTTAGTGCACATTAAATAAGTGCAATGAATAACAGTGATGTTTATAACTTCCAGAGCTCAGGCCTGTGACAAAAACCAATATGCAAGACCAAAAAACAATAATATGATTCACGTAATGTTGTTTCAGCTTCACCTTTATGGACTGAAAAGGTTAGGATTTTCATGACTGATGAGTCTGCTGAATAAGCTAATCTTAAAAGAGTAGTATTTGACTTCCTAAAGCTTGCTTTTAGTGACAGGGAATTAATATTTGTATGTTGTTCATTCATGTTTCACAGGGAAAT
This sequence comes from Corythornis vintsioides, assembly GCA_025447755.1. Lineage (NCBI taxonomy): Eukaryota > Metazoa > Chordata > Aves > Coraciiformes > Alcedinidae > Corythornis > Corythornis vintsioides. The sequence continues at coordinate 64,001 of JAOEGS010010530.1, forward strand.
ATTACAGATCTTTAGCCTCATTTCCTCCCACCCCCAACCTCCTTTGAAGTGCTTGTCCCTGGTTCTACAATAGTTTTATTTCTTTAGGAGTATATTCATATCAAAGAACCTCCCCCTCCCAACCCTCCAGTGCAGTTTCTGCTCTTTCTCTGTTGGGATGGCTGGCTGAGGTAACAGGCTATGATTTGTCTACTCATCCCTCTACAAAGTAATTTGCACTAATCATTCCAGCATAAATATTCCCTTTAAAAACCACAGCTAAAGGCATTATTTTATGTAATTAACATGCAATCACTGTTGCTTCCACGAGTTTCTTTAAGGTTCTCAGTCCTACTACATTCATCTTCAGGATGATACAGACTGACAGAAAATGCATTCAGGCAAAAAACTACAAACAACATCACCCATTTAAAGTAAATTATAAGTTTTCCAACTAGCTCCAGAAGTACACTGAAGATGCACAGCTTTCCTGTAGAATACAGTCTTTGAGCAAGATCAAAAAGAAGATACTGTTAATGTTTAACTTTTCAGTAAATTAATCTTCATTATTAATCCTACCTTAAAAAAAAAACCACACCAAAAAAACCCCCACAACAATAACAAAACCCCCCACAACTTTAAAGACAGAATTATTACATCCTGAAAAATCAAACAGCTTTTAAGGGAGTTTAACAGAGACCTTGCAAACTTGATAAGGATTTAGACTAAACAGATTTCAGGGTGGCTCTTCAGCTTTCCACATCAACAAACATCACAAGATGACAAGGAAATGGATCAGTACTAAAAAGGTGAAACATTTTGGACAACTCAGCAGGCAGTCTGGAGATGATGTTGAACCAATCTCTCTCCCAGTGAAAATGAGACCAGTAAAGCAATCCTGCAGATGCTGCTGTGTCTTGTGAGCCTGACAAATCAGTTCCCCGTTTTCACAGGCAGCCCTGGAGTTAAAATTCCAGAGAACTCAGCAATTTACTTGCTCCCACTCAGATGTTCAATTTCAACCTTCCAAGACTTCATATAAACCTTATGGGTATAAAGCCCAATTAGTACAGTTCTGTCTGTGTCAGCCAACCTAAAATACCTTAACATCTGATCTGATTCTGTGCCATGTCAGCCTCCTTACTGTGCTTCAGTTCTGCTGTACCAACACACTGGCTTTGGGGAACCAGCACTCCAGTTTTCATCAGCCTCTTAAATGGAATCTGGAAACAGTTACAGATCTACACAGAAAATCCCTGCTTAGTTGCTGGGCATTTAAATGGATAGAGTAGGAAAAGGCTTAACTCTGTTACCCTACAAGGCCTTAAGACACCCGCTGCAGATCAGGGAGGTTTCTATTTTTGTTTCTGCTCCCGAGCTGACAGATCCTGGCCACGCTCAGGGGAAGCATCATATTTGTTATGATATTTACTATGAGGGGATCAGCTGCTCTACACCTACAGAAAACATTTGAGGGTGGAAAAAAACAAAAAAACAAAAAAACAAAACAACAAAAAAACACCACCAAGAGTTTAGGGCTCTTCCTGGAAAACTTAAAAAAAGTTAATGTAAATTACCTTTAGCAGTAAAGTCAGCACAGAAGTCCCAAGTTGTTCAGCCTCATGAGTGCAATAGTAGTGGGGTAGAAAATGTTCTCAGATGCAGACTAGACTCACTACACTCCCACCAGACTCACAGCAGCTGAATGTGCTCGTGTGTTTGCCCTGCCCTGCACCAGGAGAGAAATTTCTACCTTCCTCCCTGCACCACAAGCAAAGCTGAACATCTGTTCCTAAGCCAACTGCCACTGGCAGCCTGCAGCCTGTTTCTGTTCACACATAAAAAGACTCTATTGCCCCTCATCATGCAGATGTATGTCTGATCAGTCACCTCTGCTACAGAGATGGAGGGACTGCCCAGTTACAAGGCAGAACAACTTCCCTTGTCTCTGCTAAACCTCCTCACTAGCACAATCCTGCCAATTCAGTCACTGCAGCTTAAATCCCCATGTAGGCAGCAGTATTTCAAGCCCTGCATACACAGTGTAAGGACTTTGAAATCTGTAGTTACAGGCAGGAGAAAGAAAACAAGCAGAGGCAAGGCACAGATAGGCAATTTTCTCTCTGGATTTCAACTCCTGCAATTGCCATTGATGAGGTTTCACTTGAGATTAAAAAGGCAATTAATACATTGATTTGCAAGTCAGACATAACAGAATTTATAGGACTAATTTCTTAACCTTTATCCTCAGCAAGTGTGTCATTAAACTAAATATAAAAAACAGGAAGCAAGAAAATGAGAAGTACCAGTTAGATATCAAACACCTAACACACACTTCCAAGGGCACATGTCTGGCAGCTCTGCAAAGAGTCCACAGCACAAAGTTCCCTACAGGCTCAGCTAATGGACTACACAATAGCCTGGACCAGCAAACACATCTGTACCAGCACTGAGACCACTGCCAAGCTCATCCCTTCAGCTGCAATGCTGCGCACACACACACACACACACACACACACACACACACACACACACACACACACACACACACACACACACACACACACAC
>JAOEGS010010531.1:14549-34120 GCA_025447755.1 Corythornis vintsioides
TATTTATAAACATTAATGAGGTCCCCCCTCAGCCTCCTCCAGGCTAAAGAGCCCCAGCTCTCTCAGCCTCTCCTCAGAAGGGTGATGCTCCACTCCCCTAATCATCTTGGTGGCCCTGCGTTGGACTCTCTCCAGCAAATCTCTATCTTTTCTGAACATTCCATTACTGTCAGTGTGGTGAGGTTTGAACAGCTTCCCAGCAATAGGATGGGGGAGTAAGAAACCCAATTCGTTTAAAGTAAACAGGCTAGATTTGGGAATGAGATTATTCAGTAGTGGCTGTGATATCAAGATACTGGATTTGGTGTCTCAGGTGGTACCTCTAAGCCAACAGTCAACAGTGTTGTTGGGACAAAGTGTTGAAGAGGGCAAAAACATCCAGTACTTACTTTGGAGGGGTTTTTTGAAAGGCGCCAGTTGAATAGCTTGTGAAAACAAAACAATGTGTTCTTACAGAGATCTGGACAGATAACAGCCACAAGGAGTTTTCCCATATAAGCCTCCCAGTGTGCTTCCATTCGGAGCTAGAGACACATTGCTGGGGTAGGAGCATAATTTGGTCAGTGTGTTTTCTAATTGGCCTCAGTGGCTGCAGGTACAGCCACAGATAAGGCCTTATTTAACCCAAGAGAGAGAAACACTGTCTTGAACACATCTTAAATACAGTTCAACTTAAGGACACAAAGTAGAACATGAAAAATGTTCTTAACTCATTTAGCTTTGTTCCTGGGTGGATGGCAAAATTGTTTATTAAAAAGCAGGATATGTACTAGGTACATGTGTGCTGTATGTAAAGAGAATCAGATGGTGTGATTGTTTATTGATAGTATCTTAGTCTGGAGCAATATATATTAAGTAACTGATATTTTCAGATTTTTTTTCTAAAGGGATAACTCAATAACTGGCATTTAGGAAGAGTCTCAGAAGTGGCTGGGGAAATCAGTGACCCAATAACGTTCATTTTCAATAAACTGTGGAAGATAAGGCACATTTTCCAGAAATGTGTTTTGGGAGCAAGCAAAGGGTTACTTGTCCAGACATCTGGCTGAAACAAAACAAGAGGGAAAGCTCCTGGGACTTCAGTGATGCTTTGAGAGCTAAAATGTATCTTGTGAGGGTTTTATGGGACATAATTCTTGTCAGACAAGTGTGACTTTGAGGTATTAAAGGTTTGGGTTTAATAGCAACACTGAGTATATACATAAAAGCTTCACAGAAGCCTACCTTGCTGCTTTGAAATAATATTAAAATACAGCATATGCATAGAGCGTGTGTTAAAAGGATTAAGAACCAGTTAGAAAAGTTTTAGTAGTATTAATTAGTGGGAATCCCTATCAAATAGGTGTTTGAGATTCTCTTCCTCTGCAGTGATCTGTGCTATTCAGTGCTTTCATAAAAGGTCTGGAAGCAATTGTGGTGACAGCTGTTCAGCAGCACTGAATCATACAAAGCAATGCAGATTTCTTGGGGCCTCTTTCTGAAAGAGAACAACAAAAGTATTTCAGTAAGGCAAATTTGAAATTATACATCTAGGAATAAGAAACATAAGGACTTGAAACAAATAGAGGACTATATTCTAGAGTAAAAAAAAGGGATTTAGTGATTGTAGTGGACAAGCAGTTCAACAGAAATTCTCTGTGGGATGTGTAGAAGGACTCCTCTAGTGTTTGGTGGAATAAAATGCAAATACTCAATAGAATGAGTGTGGATGGACAGAAATACACATGATGCAAATATTTTTTCTTTATTCAGTGTTGATGAAATTGATTCTGGAATGCTTGGAATAATGTATCCAGTTTTGGTGCCAAGATTTCCTTTTCTTTATTTAAAAAAAAAAATTAAAACAACCAACCAAGTAAATCCAAAAATATCAAGAAAACAGTCTAAAGGTTGAAAGAAATACTTTGTGCTCTGCGTCCTGGATAGAGTGAGAAGGAGTCTGTTATTGGTGTGAGGGGCTGCCCTGACCCTAAACCGTGACAGCTCTGGAAGTTCTTACCATGTATTTATTGTAGGAAATAAACACGTACAGATAGAGAAGAGGTTGGAGACTAAGAGTCTAAGATCTGACACCTGTGGTTTGGTGGGGTTTTTTCAGCATAGAAAGGAGATACAATGAGTATACATGGCAGAAACTTTACCCAGAAAAGGCTTGGCGGGGGGAGGCATGGCTTTATTGCTGGGAATTAATTTTTTTAGAAAACAAAGCAGCTGGTGCTCTCTTCTGTAGTATCATTTAAGAGGAAGCCAAGAGCAGGACTGTGCTTAGTAGAGGGGGAATAATGCAAAGTGCAACAGCCACTTATCAACAGGCAGTGAGACTGGCAAGCTCTGGAGGTGGCTATGCAATGCACTCCTCTGCCCCCTGTCCAGACAGGTCACTAGCTGTGTGTATGCCTTAGCCCATCCATTCCCATCTCTAGGAGTTGGAAAAGGTCATTCATGAGTATTTTTTGCTTTCTGAGTGGTATTGTCAGCAGGTGCTTGTCAGCAGGTGCTAGGGTGCCTCACACACACCTACAGGCTCAGCAGCTCCTCAGCAAATCGCTCTTCTGCAGCACAGCTCTGTGGTCAGGAGGGCCCTGCATCTCCAGGTGTGCTTGTGCTCTGGTGTACTAACAGCATTAGTTAGAAGCAGAAGGCTTGATTACTTATCATGTGTTTCCTGGGCTAGGAGCAAGAGGACCGTGCTGTGCCATAATCAAGTATATTTCTGAGTTCTTGATTCCAGATCTTCAAACAGATGAAACAAGCTGGCTAATAAAGGAAAAAATTCAATGTATTCCAAGAACAAGGCAGTTTGTCTTAGCAATGATCTTAATAAAGTCTAGTCAGCAATAAACCCTGGTAGTCAGAAGTTATTTTCCCTGAGTGTCCTGATTAGAGAATACTGTTCAATTATCTAGATTCCATTGAGCAGCCGGAGACATGCTGCAGACAAAAAGGGAGAGTGGGAGAGAGGTCTTTAATTATCTTCAAGTCAGCAAAGATCAGCGTGCTGAATCAAAACAGATGGAGTGTGTAATCCACCAGCAATATTCGTGATGGGGTAAGCACAGTTATATGGCAAAAGGAGGAAGGAAAAGCAAATGGAGAGGTTTCCTTGTGGGTGGGCTTTGAATGTTGGTATATTTACCCCATGAATAGCTAGCCAAAGTGGAAGTGTGAAGTGTAAATACAGCATCAGAGCAAACCTTTCTGTGATGACCTGTAAGGCTGCTCAGGAGAAGCAGCAGAGTTTGGGAAAGTCAGTTCCTTGAGGAACCCTGTGCTTTGTGTTCTGCTGGCAGTGGCTGTGTTATAGGTAGCAGATTTGTGAGTTTCTTCAGAGGGCACAGCTTTAATTCGTCTTCTGAGGTGCACTTCAGGCATTTCTGCAGTGTCCACAAATCAGGTTGAACTTGTCAAACAAAATAAATGAAGATATCTTCTGGACAGCTATGAACTGGTAAGATGTGTGATGGAGGCACCATACAGCTGCTGGATGAAATTACAGTACGGGTGGGAACCCAAGTGTTCTTTCAGGTCCCCTAGTTGTGAGGTCTGCTGTTACCACTCACCACAAGTGGTAGGATTGACCTAACAAGCTTGTCAAAGCCCAGCAAGAACTTCCAACCAGAAGTCCTTGTGATTGCCTGTACCAATTTACGGGGTTTTCTGTTGAGATGCAGACTGCAAGTGTTTGCTTGCGACAGGATTAAATCCAGTGGCCCTTTCTACAGGGGGTGCTAGATGCTTGTCAGAGAGCTGTGGGTAGGCAAGTCACTGGTTCTAGGACAGAAAAGTCTGTTGCACCCAGAGCACAGCTGAGGGTGCTGGTATGTGCTTCGTGCTAAATTGCAGGGATATTTTTGTATGCACAGGCACTGACACGTGTGTCTTGGATGGACCTAGGCCAAAGCAGTAACCTAGAAAGCATCTCTTCAGGCTTAAAAAAGTGTGCATGGAAAACTGTCATGGGGTATCTCTGACAGTACATCTAAGCTCTGATGATAAGGGCACCCTAACTATTGTGATTTGTCTCACACTGAAGTGCATTTTATGACTGATTTTTCATCTTTATTATGTCAATGTATTTGATCAATAGACGGAAACAGGCAACAAGAGCAGCATCTGGAAAGGTGGTTTGTTTACCTGGAGACAAAACACTGCTTGCCCTCATCTGGCTGTGTATATGTTCCCCAGTTACAGTCTAAAAGGACAAGGCAAACAAGAGATGAATCAAGTGCCTGGGATGTGTGTAGAGGCTTCTGCTCCCTTTCTTCTCTTCTGCGTGGATAGGAGCTGGATTTGAGCTGCTTTGCTGAACACGCAGGAAGCAGCACTGAACAGAGCTTTGGTTAGAGTGTAGAGCACTGCTCTATAATTTTGGCAAACTTTTCAATAGAACATAATTCTGTCTCACTGAAAGCTGTCTCTCAATACCAAAAACAAATGCTACTTTATTCATGGAGGAGCTCAGAGGTGAGGTGTGTTTTGCTGTACTGTTACAGGAGATTAACTGGTGCTCCAGCGAAGCTGTGGTCACAGGTTCACACAGTCTAGATCTGGTATGTCAGAGGTAATACACTGCCGCCAGTGTGTATTTCTGGTTCTGCAGGTACCCTTGCACCACATAATGCTCTCAGGTAACCTTGGACCTCTGCTTTTCAAATGCCTTTTTTCCTTTAAATAAGACCATGAGAGAAAACAAGCATTCTACAGTGCTTGTCACTTCCTAATTGAAAAAATCCAGAAGCAAACTGGCTTTTCCTCAACTGCAATAATCGTTCCTTATTGTAAGTTCCCTGTATCAGTCCCCATCCCTGTCATCCCTCCATACCCCTCTTCCCCCTGCCTCCTCCCCCAAGATGATCTGACGTTCATTAACTAGTATGTAGAATGAATTAGTAGAAATAGATGTAACTTGTTTGTAGTGAAAAACACCTCAGGCTGAAGAAAGGCTGAGTGGCAGTAACTTGTTCTGATGCTGTAAGACCATGTCCACAGGAGATAGGCAGCAGAGGGCAATACCCATTGGCATGCAGCTGGCATTGTGGACATGCTGGTATCTGCCTGGATGGTAGACTACAGCTGCAGCCTCAGCACGGGGTGGGGGTTGGGGGGGCAGTTACCAGTCCCACATGAGCCTCTCTCACAGTGCACTGTGATGGCTGAGTCTCCCCAGGCTATTAATTCAAGAGCAGGGCAGTGAGCCTTGCGCTGGAGAAGTTGCCTCTGCTTATTGACAAGAGCTGGACACAGCTGCTGGAAATTACTTTTCAGATTGCTGTGAAGTGACTGTGCAGGTTGGATGCTGTTGAGTAATGCCTTGCACATGTGGCAAGAAGTCCAGAAACTAGCCAGAACATGGTGGGCTCCTACAGCAGCTGCTCCTGAAGGAGACATTCTCCACCAGCTGGAGAAATGTGCTTCCTGACACATTTATGTTGACCATATGGTATATGGCTGAAGTTACAGGAATGTACTGATAGAGTTTATGGGGTGGGGGTGGAGGAAAATGGGACAATTTGCCCATCAAAAGTCTTTTGTATTCAGGCTAATAGAATTTTACAGTTTGGGGTTTGTAGAAAATTCACAACTACCTATTTTTACCATTTTCCCCCTCCAGCCATCAACGTTTTCTCACTTAAGCTACCTCTTCTGTGTAGAGGAAGACCAGTCTTGGACATAACATCACATATCAATATACAGTCATATGCTTAAATATGTACACTGAATATTAGACTCTCAGAGAGACCTAGCCATAGCTTTGTAGTTGGAAGTACTTGAGCAATATTATCTTTTCTTAGTACTTAGTATGAATGTATCTGTAAAAATGAAATGAAGAAAACCGATGTATAAGCACTTTTTCATTAGTAGTAGGTAGAGTTTAAAAAATATATAAATCTACTTTAAATGTGAAATACTCTAGATTTCTTCAACAGAAGTGTCTCAATTGAGAGGTTACTTTAATACCATGATTAACAAGACTGGCTTGAAGGAGGTACTTTTTCTTCTCCCTTCTAGAAGCTTTTCAACAGTATCCCCACATGTGAAGACAAGAAGTGAAAAATGTTCTCTAAGTTACCAGACCCAAAGTAATTGACATGAGAGACATGGGTAAAGAACAGAAAAGGCTTTATTATTTTAGACAGATCTTACTTTGCCACTGTACTGGGAAACTCACTGTAATCTCAGTTCAGGTAACATTCAGTATAGAATAGCTCCCAATATCTCGGTTCAGTAGGGATCAGTGTCACACTGAGTTAAGGTATATTCCTGAACAAATTACAGAAGACTTGGATATGCAAAACACTTCATATTAAAAAAAAAAAAAAAAAAAGGGTTGGCTTCCAAGAGCGTGATTGGATATTTACTGTTTTGTCCATGTCCCAACCCTTTCACTTCTTTAAAATCCATACCCTAGTAGCTAAATGAAAGAAGAATCTTAAAATTGTATTTCTCTGGTATTTGCTCTCTCCTAAGGCAGTGAAATATTCCTTTAAAAATAAAGTACTGGACATTTTTCACTGTGAACTTGTCACCAAGAGGACAAGTTGCTTGTGTACAGACATTGGGAACAGTGTCTTTACTTTGCCACAGAAGTGGCCGTTCGAGTCTGAGGGATCCAAAAGGATGCTGTGACCTTTGTAATACCCATTTTATTTTTTTTTAAATCAGTCTTCCTAGCTTATGGGAACGGCCCATCAGTGGTATAATCAGAAGCAGCTCTATTTCAGTAATGATTTTACTAAGATTCTCTCATAGATGGAACTGTGAAAAGCTTTTTAACTTTAAGTCCAGGCAAGCACTGTGTGTATGCCCAGATCCAAAATAAGTGACTATGCTCTTCTGTTATTCTTGTTTGAAAATAAATAGTGGCTTCCTTTCAGAATAGTTAGTACCATGTGCATTTTATAATCTATTGAAGACCGAGTATGAGACTCTTTAGAGTGCTGCAGGAGATACAGAATCTCACAATATGTTCCTGGTTTCTTTTTGTATTAATTGTTAGATTTTATTTTTTTCTTAATAAGAGTGGAACAGAAGAGTATGGTCTCTGTTAACCAGAGGGAACAAAAGTATTATCCATGGCTTGCTAGACCTTATGATAAAAAAAAAAAAAAAAAAAAGTGTACAGTGTGGGTGTTTAAGTCCATACACCAATTATCAGAATGGAGGAGCATGACTAAAAAAAATATTCTGTTAACTGACATTTAATTAAAAATATTTTCTCCTTATTCAACTCCAAATCAAAAAAAAATCAGCACAATATTTACAAAGTAAGAAGCTACTTTATTCTTTATTTTCTGGCTTCTAGCAATTTTTGGAGGGGGAGGAAGAGAAAACCAAAATTAACTCTAGATAGGGAAGGGTCTCATTTTGCAGCAAATTTGCACTTTTCTTGTTCTGAGAGTTTGGGCAGATTCTTTTCACTTCTACCCTAAGTGATCCTCCTCTACTGCCTCATCCATCCCTGGATGAAACTGTGGTGTAGGGCTGCTGCCCACCTGATCCTGTGCCATCCTATGTGCTCCAAAGATGCATAAGTGGTTTGTAGCTGAACCCTGGAAGAGTAATCTTGTATGTGCTGTATTATCTGTTTAAAACAGGCTAATTAACAAAGTACGTAATTAATTTGTTGACAGGCACATTATTGGTTTTTACCCTAGGAAAAAATCCTTCTAGTATAAGTCTGCTTATCCTTAACTGAACAGTTTTTATGGCAAACATAAGCCACTCTAATTTACAGAGCTTCAGGCAGACTATCTGATTTTTAAAAATCCACAAAGTGGAAAATACCTAAACTGATAAACTCAGTCTGTAAGTGCATGGTTTGAGATCCAGCCCCCATGTCTGCATAGCTTTTTCCCTGGAGAGGGGAGATGTGAATTGTCCTTTCCCATACCTTTCTAGAATTACCCACTCCCACTACCCCCCAGCAGTGTATATGCACTGTTACTGACTGGTTCACTGACCTTGTCAACCACCACTCCTCTGCCTTTAACGGACCCCAGCCATTTCTTGTAACATACTGCTGCCTTTTTTTGGGGGTTCATGACTTAGGCCCATTCATGAGGTAGCTGGAGGAGAACTGCTTTCCTGTTCAGTTGCCCAATTGAACAGTTTCATCTGCTTTCAGATGACTCCAAAAACATTTATAGGATGCATACTACACTAATTCTAGAAGACTATCCTAAATTAGAATTATCTTTAGTTGGGAAACTCTTAAAGCACAGAACATTCACCTGCATAAAAAAACAGGAGGCAGAAATTATTCCAGCTTGGAGTTCTAAAGAAACAGGACATAGGAAGCTGTATTTCACTACTAAATATACTACTTTAGTTTTTACATTTCAATTCTTAACCCTCTCAGTGTTCCATGCAGCAGACAATTTTACAGAATGAGGGAAACAGGGTTTGAGGATTTTTAAAAATTAGTATGTTCATAACACAGAACTATGGGAGTATAATCTTTAAAATCTTAACATCTTTTAAAATTAAACGTGAATATGAAAGATAAAACTAGCCTAGGGTAATTAATCCTTGCAGGAAAATATTTTATTGTCCAGGCACAGAATGAAAACAAATGCAGCTAAAATATTCAGAAACCTCAAAATCAAATTAGGGCTGTACTCTAATCAAATTATGATTGAAGGACTGAGGGTGAACTAAAGCTGAAGACCTAAGAACTCCAAAGTTTTTATTGATGTGACATTTGTTTGAAGAAAAATAAAGTTAATGAAATTTACATGATAAACTTCCAAGCTTCCACAGATTTTTCATAAACAAAACACATTCATGAATCATTGAACCACAGCAATAGTAAGTTAAGGCCCTACCAGTTTTGCAGACTGATTTAAACTTTGAACAGGAAGGAAGGAGGGCACGTTGATTCAAGTCAGATGGACCAGGAAGAACTGAGCTATCCAATTAATGTTCAATTCACTTTGTAAAGTTCGGCATTTGTATGGGGATGGGCATTTAAACATTTTGGCAGATTTATATTTTGCCAAACCTTCAAAAGTTGTGCAATAAATGAAGACAGGACATAGAATATCTAAGTAATGCTGGATTTTTTTACAAAATCAAGGGCATACTGAACAAATCTGAGAAGCATTTCTGAACATTTTAAAACGTACAGATAAAACTGTATCCCAAATTCCAAGCATGATTCTGAGCCTTTTAATGTTACCCAGAAAAGTAATCTCCATCAGTTGAGGTTTGGAATTAAGTTCTAGCCAATGACTCAATAGGTCTGCAAGTTCCAGACTCTCAAGTCAGATTTGAGACTAACAGGATCTTCATCAGTGGTGGGGGTAGCAACAGCTGAAGTATCAGGCTGTGGCTTTTCCAGTGGATTGTGAAGTTTTGTTTCCAAAATGCTTAATTCCATCATGGGCTCTTTCATCTCCACCACAGGTGCAAATAAACAGTAATGCTAATTCCAGCAATCCAATCCTATTTCATATGCAGAAATTAACCCAAAGACAAGTAATAAAAATGCATACATCATCCCATTCAATTATTCAGCAGTTTTGCAGACATACCAGAAAAAAAACTAGCTTTCAATATAAAAATTGTCTATGAAACAGTCTAACTTGGATTTTTCTCCATGGATCATAATTCCGTATGTGCTGCTGGATCTGTGGAAGAGAAGAAAAAAAGTGAACACTCCATTTCCAGCTGCCTCAATTGGCAGATTGGTTTGAAAATTATCATATAAACCCCAAAGACTTGTTCTTTGAAAGATTACCAGTGGCTGAAGAACAATTCATACCCATGGTGTATAGTGGCACTTTAAGGGTTAAGGTCAAGCTCATAAAATTGCAGGAACAGTGAGGGTTTAGAACTGGCCTAAGTGTGTGACACAGTGCTCTGTTCACTGAGTTTCAGAATCAGCTGAAGTTTCACCAGCCTCACTCAGCAAGGCCTGTCTGTCCCATTAACTATACAGTTTATTTAACAGATCCTCCACGTAAGCCTCTGCGTGTTGCAATCTTACAGTGAACGAGAATGCAACTTAACCCCAGTCAAACAGCTAGGAAGAAAGTCACAGAAGTAAGGAAACAAAGATTACCATGTGTGTATTGTCCTGACATCTTAGCTGGTGCTCCCATTTCTTTTTCTTTCTCGAAAAGACTATGGAGCAGTTTGATTTCTTGATCATAGTCCTGCCATTCTGGAACTATACGCATCGCTGCTTGCAACTTGGGCTCTTTGGTCATTGGGTTATTACACTGCAAAGAAAAAAATGCCAACTGTTCAGACACTGGCTAAAAATAGTTTTATGTAGTGAAGAGGTGTGCTTCCCCCTGGTGGAATTAATCTGTTGGTGGTAAACACCACATGCCTGTATTTTAGCCAGAGTGTCAAGTCTCTTTCTAATCTCATAATTTATAATACCACTACTCCAAGGAGGAGAAATATAGAAGCTAAAGGAAAAAACCTGAAGTGCTGGAAAGATTTAAGTAACAATACAGGATGAGGTTCCTAGATTTGAGGTAGAGAAGTGACTCTAAAGTTGGTGAGTATATTTTATTGTGAGATAGAATGAGGAAGCCATACTGCACTTACCAGATCAATGGTTTTTGCTCTCTTCTTTGAGGAATCATCACACCATGTTTCACACCACAACCACTCCTGGGGGAGTGATTTAATTGGCACCTGATGGATCATGTTGTTAGGCAAATCCTGTTGTGAAGAGTAAGAGTTAGCAGTGGTTTCCAAATGTATTGAGAAGTTAACTGCTGTAAAGAGGTTTTTTTCCAGTGGAGGAGAAAAAAAAAATAAAATAATGAATCAACCTTTCATTCCATTCCAAATGAAGTCATTTGGAAAAAAAACAAACCTGCATACTACAGCTGTTGATCTTAACTGTTGAAAAATAGTTATTCAGCAAACAGTATTTAAGTAGTAATTTGAATCCAATATCACAGCTATAGTAGACCATTTTGGAAGCCTACTCTTAACTGATTAAAACCATTGTGTTATTTTTAATATCTGCAACAGTACAAAACTTATTGCTGTGTTAAGTCAGTGCCCAGTAAAGCACTCAGAGCTGGATGGCTCAAAAAACAATACCCAGATATGTTATGCATTGGTCTTGAAGTATACTGAAAAAAAGTGTTAGGACATTTAAGGGGAAGGTGGTGTTTTCACCTACTGGTTTATATTTGATGCTCTGAATGCCTGCCCCATTTGAAGGCAGGGCATTAACAGGATTGCCACTGGCATCTGGCTGTGAATGAAGTTGTGGCTGGAAAGGAGAGGTCCCAACCTGCCATCACAGCCCAGTATAACAAAATCAAATAAATAATAAAACTATACCTGATCAAGGTTGGATAGACTGTTAGGATCTTGACTAAGACCCTGATATTGCCCTCTGAGACGATCTCCAGCTGCTATTTTTCTGAACTTCTTCAGATCCACAACGTACAAAGCACTACATGGAGATGACACAATTAGTAATGACATTTGATTGGTAGGTAACTTACTGCAGCCCCAGCAGACCAAGAGATATAATTATGCTAAAACAATCTCCTGGTGGTAGTACATCCAATTATCTAATGCAAGGCAGGAAAGCAGTTCTAACAAGGTCACGGCACATACGAAAAACATTTTCAACAAATCTATCTTAGCTTTGCTGTCATGCAGTCCCTTCTTCCAACATTTGTTATTAACAAATGAAGATGTCTGGTTAGTTAACACTTCAGTTCTTTTAACACTTCGGTTCTTCATCTGTAAAAGTTGTAGAATACTGAAAGTAACTTCAGTGTCCCTAGTGCTTCAAATGAACCATAGGCAATGGAACCTTAAAGAGGCAACAGTAAGCAAAAAGTGGTTCACTGCAGCAAGGTGTATATACCTCAGCTAGTTTTCTGCTAATTCTAAGTAGTAGCAAAAATGTTCCCCCTCGATGTTGAAAAAACTCAATTCTTCAGTACCTGATGTGGTATTTTCTTCCAGCTAAGTGACTTGCCCAGTATCCTGACTTCCAGAACCTGTAGCCATCCATTTCTCTTCGACTGTCACAGAAGGGAGTATATCCATAAGGAGCACCATCTAGATTGAAATCTCTTAGTTCTTTTAGATCTGTGCGCACAATCTGAAGGGAAAGGACATTTAATTTTTATTTGCAGAGGCCTGTCATGGGTTATTTGGAAGTACTGGCTGGGATTTAATTCAAACTGAGCGAACAGTTAATGGAATAATTACCTTTTACACATTGTCTTTTGCATTTTGTATGTCTAGTACAAAAACAGAGCACAAAAGATGATGTTTGAGTTGGAACAACTTAAAATAACCTGATAGGGTTTGACAGCTGAAGTGCCAAACTGATGCTTAATAAGAACCAAGAATTCTCACTATACATGAACTCTACTGTGATCCTTTGTATCCTTTCATTAATAATCCTTTCACAAAGTAAGCAACAACTGTCTAAATCAAGAACCAGCATAGCTGGAAATTTATCCTAGGTGATATTTTAGCATAAGTTGTTTTAACTGACATGGGATCATAATGTACAAATGCCAAAACACCTAAGGCATTTTATACTTATATGTTGATAATCTGTACTTCAGTTTCATGTTTTTGAAGGAGTATTTTTGTTAGTTCTCACTGTATATGTATCCTGTACTTTGAAACTGCTCAGGTTATAAGTACTTACAAAGCTTTACAGGCACCATTTGCTTTGCAGCAGGGCCTGGCTTCATGCACATGGGATTTGCCTTCTCACTCCTCTGAAAGCCACGTAGATCTGGCCATGTTAAAAGCAGGGGGTGGGATAGGGAGGGTGTTTGGTGACTTAGGAAAATACTGTATGTGGTAAGTGATCTGCAGGCTGGGATAACAGATGGAACTGGAAAAGTGGAAGGGTGAAACAAGAATCCATTTGGCAGACTAGCTGGAATCATAGTGAGTGAACGAGGAACCAGACAAAAGCAGAAGACAGGCCAACAAAACCAATCTTTGTGGGAACAGGCAGAAAAAGCCAGCACTCACTGAAGCATGCTACAGTTACAGAATCAACCTTCAGTCATGACTGTGAAGGGCTCAAACTTGCAACCTTTCCAATAATACAGAAATTGTATTCAAGAACACACTATTCTTAGAGAAAAGAGAAAAAAAAAAAAAAGAAAGAAAGAAAGAAAGGAAAAGATCAAGTAATTCCAACCTCTGTGTTACCTGATCAGCATCCACAAACAGGATTTTATCAACAGCTAATGGGAAGAGCACATCCAGAAAGAGGATCTTGTAACCCCAGATGATACGCTGCTTCTCTGTTTGCTGGTGAAGCCAGCGTGGCCACTTATACTGCACAAGCTCATATTGGAAATTATACTTCTTTGCCATGTATGGAATGAACTCCTGCAGAGGGAGGGAGGGGAAAAAAAAGTAGCTTAGCTCAGTTCTTTGTTCCTTTGCAGGAAAAAGGAAAGTGCAATATAAGAGATTGACTTCAGTCCTATACCAAGGCACAGAACATTAGAAAATGAAATACCAGAATTAACTACAGTTCCATTGTTACTTTTCCCCACCCTACAGTAAGATTCTTAGTAGTAACAAACCTTGAATGTAGGTGATAAGTAGTTCTTCAGAAACCAAAACTTTAAAGGAGTCTTGGTATGTTTCAGCACAGACAACATCATTATGCTATCAAAAGAGAAAAAAAGCATTTATAAGAACTGCCACCCACTAGAGATCAGCTGTGTAAAAGAGTACACATTCCTGTTTTACATTACTAGACTTAACTGCAGTTATGGGTCAGGTAACAGATCATCAGACCCAAAGGAAAAGTGGGGAGCTTCAGCCTGTTACAAATTGCTTAACTGTATCTACAAAATTAATAAACCCTGATGAATATGTGTATTTTCACTAGTCGGAGAATATACAACCTGTTGGCTTTCATAGTGCTTTGAAAATGAAAGTTCAGATTCTTTTCAAAAGCAACTATGGCTTATTTTATAACTTCTTAACAATACTTTTGTATTTTATTATATTGTAGTGAGAAAATTTAGGACAGCAACATACCATCTATTAAACCAAGTCCATTTTGAACATGTGAATGTTATGCAGACAGGAGTTCCTATAACACAGAAGATCCAAAATCTTGAAGGAATTTCTAAGCTGCTGAAAAGGTTATTGGGTTTGGGCTTGGTTTTTTTGTTTGTTTGTTTTATTGTGTGTTTTGTTTGGTTGGTTTTGTTTTGCTTTGGAATTTTTTGGGTTGTTTTATTTTCTTAATTTTTTTTTTTTTAATAAATATTCTTGTAAATTCTAACTTTCTGCCTTGTGGAAAGCATGATGTGTCACCATTGAGACCCCCAGATTATAAATTCCAAACCAACCGTAGGAATCTTTCATATAGGTGTCCTGAAGCCACTGAGAATATATTTAGTACATCATCTTTATCCTGTTTCATATCATCATTCTTTTGTCCTCCTGTGAATCCCCTGAAAAGGCAAATGTGTTTACATAAAGGACAAGGTAATAAGAGCCAGTTACATAGGAAAGAGTACAATGGATAATGTATTGCTACAGTATTGTTTTAATATAATACAACTGTGGGGTTTGGTGTTGTCACGCCCTGCTCATCAGGGTATCCTCCATAAAGCAGAGCACTGCAGACACAGACAAGGAAGTCCCAATAGCTTCTACATGAAGACCTATTCAAGTGAAACATTGCTAGCTGGGATGCAGCTCCTGGAAATGAGCAGCATTTTCAGGCTCCCAAGTTATCACTGTGGGTAATGGAACACAAGCACATGCAAAGGAGTATCTCAGTTCTCTAGAAACAAAAGGGCACTATGAAAGGTAGCCCTAAATTCAGTCTCAATATATAGCCGTGGAATATCACAGACCTATCAGAGTATGATCAAACAGTTTTCCAATTTCAAGACACTTGCAGGTTATTATTGCAGGTATAGTTTTACCATTTGAGAGATTCCCAAAATCCAGATTCATTCTCACTGGTACCATCACTTAGTAGATCTTCATTCATCATATCTATCTTTTTCTGGACCTGCAGAACACAACAGTTTTAGTGAGCAGAATCACATACTGGGCAAACAGCTAGAGTTTTACTTTGACAGTGTCTCTGTACCCATTTGAATTATGTTCACTGAGTGATAGGTAACCTATCTGAGCATCTGAAGAAACAGAAACAGTGAAGTGATGTTTTCTGAACATATTTCAAAGTGTTTATTCTTACAGAGGTGTTTAGTGACCATCCTTGATGATGGAAACTGGCAAGGAAAAACCCTCAAAGAAACAAACACACCTCATAAAAGAAGAATACCCAACATACCACCTCCTTCTGTTTCTAAGAGGTATTAACAGCCACTGAGACTCCAAAGCAGATACATTGAAAAGGCAGCAGATCAGAACACCCCAAAATTAGAGCAAGTAAACCCTGAGAGGAAGTGTGAACTAAGTGCTTTCTAACCATAAACTCTAAACTTTTCAGCTATGATGTTATCTGATAGGCAATCCTAAAATACAAGATCTTTCTAATTTACCTTTAATGTATTGTCACCTACTGTGTATCATATTGATAGAAAATGCATTGC
This sequence comes from Corythornis vintsioides, assembly GCA_025447755.1. Lineage (NCBI taxonomy): Eukaryota > Metazoa > Chordata > Aves > Coraciiformes > Alcedinidae > Corythornis > Corythornis vintsioides. The sequence continues at coordinate 30,104 of JAOEGS010010531.1, forward strand.
CAGATGAGCAAAATTATCTGCAATATATCTGGTTGATAGCAGATGACTGGTTCAAGGATACACTGAGTATGTATGACTAGGCATATACATGACATAGAACTGACTTTTTTCTCAAGTCACAAGCACACTGAGTAAAATGTGAGCATAATGTGCATACAATTGGAACAGCTGTTACATGTCATTCTCTCCTGTGTCAAGGAAAAACAAATTTACAGATAATTCTCTCTGTTACTGATACTGTTGTGGGAACTTTGTGCAAACTGCCTCCAATGTACGCTTGTAGGAAGGGATCATTTACGCCTCAAAGTTTCTTCCCCACTATTGGTCAAACAGTCTTTAAGAGCAACTCTAACTTTTAAACTCACCTTGACTTTAATAATTTTGCTCTTGAAGTTGTTGAGAACAACAATAACTTCACTAGCTTCAGGTGGAGAGTCTGTGCCGTCATGGCTAAAAAGAGAGTAAAATACTGACCTTTACTAAAAAGCAAAAATATGTTCTTTATTTCTTCAACATTTTTCTGCATGGTATTAAGCCTTTGCACTGTAAAGCAGGTTTTGGACATGCAACAAGGTACATATACCTGCATTTGAACACACATGTGCTGGGCTTTTTAGATTAATTTATTTAATCTCAAATAACATGTTAATTACAGAAAGTTACTTGCTGTTCAGTTCACTATGCTTTGGCAAGGGAACTGCTCGATATACATATTACAATGCCTTCCTAATTCAAAACTTTCATTAGAAAAAAAAAAAAAAATCAAGTACTTTTTATACTACCCTACCTGTAGATTCTGTAGATATCCTCAGATCTGCCCTTTCTCAGTCTTAGAGTCCATGCACCAGGATTGGCTTTTAATTGGAAGTAACCCTGTAAAGTGGAAAGAATATTGTCAGTTTCCAGAAAATGCAAATGTAGACACCCAAGTTTTTAAGTCATGTATTTTGACCCACTGTTTTATATATGACAATCACAGAATCATAGAATAATTATGGTTGGAAAGGACCTCCTGGATCACTGAGTCCAACCATACCTACAAGAACAAAAAGCACCTAAATACCTGACCATTAGGAAAACAAACACCACCAAAAACACACAAGCCCCCTCTGTGCCTGTCCCTATAGCATGTCGTGAAGCACCTTGTCAACTCATTTCTAAAATAGCTCCAGGGATGGTGACTCCACCACCATCCTGAGCAGGCTGTTCCAGTGCCTCACCACTGTCTCGGTAAATAATTTCTTCTAATATCTAAAACTCCTCTGCTGCAACTTCAGGCCATTTCCCCTGGTTCTGTCATTAGTAACTAAGGAGACCAACACCCACCTCTCTGCAACCTCCTTTCAGGTAGCTGTAGAGGGCAATGAGGTCCCTCCTCAGCCTCCTCTTCTCCAAACTAAACAGGCCCAGCTCCCTCAGCCTCTCCTCATACGACTTGTTCTCTAAGCCCCTCACGAGCTTGGTAGCTCCTCTGGACACATTTCAGCACCTCAATGTCTTTCCTATAATAAGGGGCCCAGAACTGAACACAGTAATAGTTATTTGTAAGCCAGATGATTAATATAACCTATCATTACAGGTACAGAGAAATAGAAGATCACTGAGAACTTTGAAATTAGCATTTAGCATTTAGAATTAGACTTAATTAGAATTAATTAGAATTTAGCATTAGCGAACACTTTTTCCCTTGCTTTTTCTTTAACGTCTTATTTTTTCACCAGGATTACATATCAAGAAAATACTACAGTGGGTAACTTTTCTTGCCTCCAGAAGCAGAGGAGTCCATTACCTCAGTCATTGTCTAGTGTAGACACTGAAAATAGATTGATCCCTTAAGCAGCTACCTTATAAAGGCAAATGCTGGGAACAATAATACAGTTGGATTTCTGTCACCTTTTCTCAGCTACATTAGGCAATTTCCATTCTTTCACACTTCCTTTATTTTCTAGGATGTTGACTATTCTTGCTTACTCCCTCCATTTGTTCCATAGATCTCCAGAAGAAATGGGTCTGAAAACAAGACAAGTGTCCACCTGAGGCTTACAGAACCAGGGTGGACAGACTAAGTAATAGCTATCTAGAAAACAGAACTGTCAAGCCTTCCCTGAAATTAGGCTGTTTAGGAATATTGGCATAATTTGACGATATTCCAGAAACTGCTTCTCGCAAGCTCAAGGGAAAGGTAAGAGATAAAGAAGTCCACTGCAAGATTTAGAAAGCATTGTTAGGAATGATGTGGTTCTTATGTATTTGTAAGCAACTGTGGAGTGCAAGTAACACCACATCTCCATAACACACATACTAGAAAATACTCAGTGGTCTATGCAAGTGATTGTGCTGACTGGAGGAACAGGTTTGTGTTGCCAGTTCCAATTACTGCTTACCAAGTTGGCCATAACAATGGTATCAACGATGAGGGGATTGGTTGAAGTTCCCAAAGTAAACTGGAGTCCCCGAGGAGGCTGTCCAGTAGTAATGTCATAGCAGTGTCCTTCCAGAAGAAGATATTCCAATTCATATTCTGCAGCTACAACACTATCCACCTGTAAGGAGATGATATTGCTGAATTCAGCACTACCTCTGAAGTGCAAATTTTTGGTGATCCAGTTACTTTCTAAAATAGCCACAGTAATTAAATAATTTTACCAGAGTGATTTTATTAAATACCTAGTAATCTTTAATGAGCTCAGCTCTTTCAAGCAATAGCCTTCATAAACATTGTTAAGAATGTCTCTGACCAAAAAGTTTGAATCTCAACTGATAAAATGAAATAAGACAAGGAAAGGACTGTGACTCTATTTTAATTTTTTTAAAAAACTTTTATTGGAGAATGTAGTCAAGAAAAGTGATTGATCTGGTGTCTCAAAATGAGTATATGATGGGATCCAGAACTTTGAATCTAAATTTATTTAAAGCTAGTTTCATCTAGTATTAATCACCTGAAATAAACATTTTGTTATGCTCTGCATTACACTTACATTATGCTAGGGTAGAGTCAGAAATACCAATTTTATTTTACTGCACTGAACAATAGTATCAAGAAAAGAGAAAACAAAACCAAAAAACGTCCCCCACCCAAAAAAGCCAAAAAAAAAAACCAAACCAACAAACAACAGAACCAAAAAACCACCACCAAACCACACACACAAAGAAAGAAATAAATCAAAAATCCATAACCCCCCCAAAAATTGTGCCCCTACCAGACTAAATTCAGATGTAGCCTGAGGACACTAGATATGCAAAATACTAATGTAATCTCACAAAGCATCTTCTCTCCTTGCACATCTAAAATGACAGCTTAATTGCTGCAGCACCAACAGACTGCATATTAGGAATTGGAAATTTTGCATCTGCAGAAGTAAAGCTACTGTGTATCAGGATGGTACTTCGAATGTCTGAAACATTTAATCTCCCTCTCTCAGGCTTTCAGTTAATCTAAGGAAGGGGCATGGGAATCATAGGCTTAAATGCGTAGTAGCATTAGACATTTGGTGCTTCACTTATGGATTTACAATTAGGTTAAGAGATAAAAAAGTAAAATAAGTCCTGGAAAAACAACTCAATTTAAGTGCAGTAATATAAAAATGTTGATTTCTCTTACCTCCTCCAAGTAAATATTATCAAGGTCATATGGGGTTCTGACAGATTCCACCATCCAGCTCTCAGGAGTATTCAGGTTCAAAGTGAACAGTGGAGACTGGGGCATATCCAAAAACTTAGCAATTGGTCCTGGAGCAAAGCTGTTATCTGCCGTGAAAGAAATCTCCGGCTCCAGGACATAGCGATAGAAACTGAAATTTCAGATAAAAATGTTAGAACATATTTTTGCCAAGCCTTGCAAACTTATCACTGTTGAATTTGCCAATTGCATCAGTTTTCCCAGACCTCCACTGTCTCCAAGGCTTTGTCCAAAGCAGCACAAGTTGTATTGACTTTAGAGCTGGTCAGAATTCTCATGTTGAAGGACCAAGCAGCATGTGCAAGGCTCAGTTGTTAAGATTAGCAAGCTAATTAACT